>MKEJ01071917.1:0-20493 GCA_001753735.1 Embelia ribes | reverse complement strand
AGATGTGCCAATCATCCTTGCTTGCATGGGATAACAAAAATTCTAGTTGGCCTAGAAGCCACAAAAGTAGATGAGCCAACAATACCCATGGGATAATGAAAAGAAATTCTAGTTTGGTCTAGAGTGCATAAATTATTTTGTATCCCAGTTGGAAAATAGAAGGATTTTGACCATTTAATGCGAGATGTCAATTATTGTACTTCAATTTTGTGGTAAAAATTTATTACTAAGAAAATTATCTTAAAACTTGTCTATCATTTACAGCTACACAGAATCAGACCCCGTTAAAATTGCTGTTGAAGGTGTGGAAAGATTCAAAAAGGAAAATTGTGATCTTATCATTGTCGATACCAGTGGACGTCACAAACAAGAAGCTTCTCTCTTTGAAGAAATGCGCCAAGTTTCAGAAGCAACTGTATGTCTCTGGTACTCTATGTTGCGGTATATACTTGTGTTAAGTGGTATCACTGATTGACAGTTTTCTCATGTTCCAGAAACCAGATCTTGTCATATTTGTCATGGATAGCAGTATTGGCCAAGCTGCATATGGTCAAGCTGAAGCATTCAAGCAGAGTGTTTCTGTTGGGGCTGTAATTGTTACCAAGATGGATGGTCACGCTAAGGGTGGAGGTGCTTTGAGTGCGTAAGTACTTGATGCTATGTGATACTTAAATTCTTTATGTTTTATATTGTTATACTTTCACGTGGCTCTATGGGCACCCATCTTTCTCACATGCTATCCTCATAAATGTTTCTTCTTGTTCTTCAAATTTTATTTTTTCTTTTTCTTTTTCCCCGTTTGTGGTGGTGAGGAAATTTGTGTAGTTTGAAACAATTTTTAAAAAAAGGTGAGCGAAGCATGGTTTAATTATTTTTCTCTTTTGTTCTATGTTATGCAGTGTTGCTGCAACCAAAAGCCCTGTAATCTTTATTGGAACTGGAGAACATATGGATGAGTTCGAAGTATTTGATGTTAAACCTTTTGTCAGCCGTCTCTTGGGTAAGTAATACCGCTGCTATCATGATCTCCTAAATGTTGGTGATGTTCTTAATGTGGCTATTGTCTAAAATTGCTACAAATGGTTTTGTTTTTTTCTTGCTTTCCTTGTAGGTATGGGAGATTGGTCTGGATTCATGGACAAAATTCATGAAGTTGTACCAATGGATCAACAGCCTGAGCTTTTGCAAAAGCTTTCAGAAGGAAGCTTCACATTGAGGATTATGTATGATCAATTTCAAAACCTACTCAAAATGGGTCCTATTGGCCAGGTTTGTTAGTTTTGTTTGTTTCTATTGAATTTTGGTGAATGATCAGCATTGCTATGCTGTATTATGCTATGTTTTAACTTCCAAGCCTCTCTGTACTGTTCTGTTTATTGTTGACTACTTGTAAAATTACTTCTTAATGTGATGCACACTCATATCTCTACTTAGGTAAGCAAGTAACTAGGTTTAAACCATCACTATCACATGAGATCTTTGTGGCCTACAACCTGCCAGATCTAAGTATTCTTCCAAGGAATCCAAGCATTGACTTTCTGGAACAGAGTATGAAATCTGATATGTTCCCTGTTTTTTGGATTGTGAAGCAGGATTACACCTCGTATTTACTCTAGTTGTCAAATCGGGATAAAAGTAACGACCTTTTTTGGAAGAGGTGACATTTTTGTGTGTTATTTTCCCCTCTCTAGTTGTTCAGGAATTCCTGTGTGGCTAATGTGACTGCATAGAAAGGGAAGAAGGTACTTTCTTAAGGGGGAGTCCTTTATGTTTTGTCTGCATTTCAAGATTTGAAATTGATTTTTGTTCAACAAGAGGATTCCAAACTAATGGTTTTGGAGTTGAAGATATTAGGCTAATTAGATGAGCTTAAGAAAAAGATATGGACATTTGTTTTCCAAGCTTGGCCTGCTGCTGCTTATTGGCTATCCGCATTTAGTTGTGTTTAGATTTTTGTTCTTTGGTAGGAATCTATATATATTCCTCCATGTCACGTTTCGTATTGATCTGCTTTGTAGGTTTTCTCAATGCTTCCAGGATTTAGTGCAGAGTTAATGCCGAAAGGTCATGAAAAGGAAAGCCAGGCAAAGATCAAACGTTATATGACCATTATGGACTCAATGACAGATGAAGGCGAGTGATTCTTGGATGTTTTCATCATTGCTTTAACTTTTAAACTTGAAATGATTTTGCAACTAATTAATATAGATTACAAATAGTTTGACACTAAATTTGATGATTTCCGGCCTTATCATTGCAGAATTGGATAGTTCAAACCCAAAGCTCATGAATGAATCAAGGATAATGCGGATAGCAAGAGGATCTGGTAGGCACATTAGAGACGTGATGGATATGTTGGAAGAGTACAAGAGACTAGCGAAGATATGGAGCAAGATGAAGGGGCTGAAGCTATCAAAGAAGGGTGGAGATATGAGTGCTTTATCACGTAACATGAATGCGCAACACATGGGCAAAGCACTACCCCCACAAATGTTGAAGCAAATAGGTGGCATGGCTGGGTTACAAAACTTGATGAAGCAAATGGGTTCTGGTAAAGATATGATGGGAATGTTCGGAGGTGGTGGCAAGTAAAGAAGACATTAGCACTGGAATTGGTTGAGAAAGAAAATGAGCTTTTTTTAAGTTATTTATGCACTCGAGAACACTAACTTTGTACATTTTGATTTGAGCAGTAATTTTTTTTAAATTTGTTAGCAGTTAATAGTTTCAACCAAATTTCCCAAGCAAGAGTTAATTTCTATTTTATGCAAATGATGCACAAAACCTTGATTGGAAAATTTAGTGGAAATGGTGTGGTGTTGATGTAATTATCAAGTGTAGATTGTAGCATGGTTGTTGTCGCCTTATCGGTAGTAAATGTTTCTCATTGTCTCATGTTCAAATATATATACAGTTGCTAGAGAGTGATCGAGTTTGACAAATTTCTTGTACTTGTATTCCCTAGAGGTGATTTCACACATTTTTACTTGCTGCTTATTTTCTCCCGGCTTGAAGAAAATTAACTTAAAATGTGGCTCATTGTCCAGGTAAAGGTGAATTACAAGCTTTCTCAAATCGAAATTCCTCACAATCAGATTTTCTATTTTCAAAATTTTTTCTAGAAATATTTTAGTTACTATTCACAATTTTTATTAAAAAATAAAGATTTTCAAACCAAAATAACATAAATACAAAGTGGGGGATTTAAAATTAATTAAGAATGACTGATGTGAATGCTCTACCCTATTATTCTTTGACTTTCACATGGGGTTTGAAATTTGTTCCATTTGGAACTACTAATTATTATTAGGTGACTTCAAAAAATATCATTTTTTAATTTTTATCCGCTAAACTAATTATGAATATGTTGGGAAACATTTACTACAAATATTTTTTTCACAATTTCTTGTCAATATGTTGGGAAACATTTACTACAAATATTTTTTTTGTAAAAATTAACGAATAAAAGAAATATTTTCAACTTTTAATTTCAAAGTTCAAACAGATTTAAAAAAAAAACACTTTTGATTTATGGATTTTTGAGAATAAAGCTAGACAACTAAAAATTACCACTGTCGCTCTGTCTCTGCCCAGCTCAGCCGCATCCGCCATCTCTCTCTCTCTCTCTCTCTCTATATATATATATATATATATACACACATACTTATATATAATATCGTAACATTCACTTCCATTGCCATTCTGATTGGGTTAGTAACACTTCTTTTCACCTTCTTTTTTATGGTTGTGATTGTCAGCTCTGTTTAATTGGTAGATCTATTATAAAAATTGGTCTTATTAAGTTTATGTGGGTTGGTTCTAAAATCGAAACCCCTGATATAAATTTGAAAATTACCGGAGATTCATGATGAATTGGTGATGATTATACGCTTTGTTTATGTATTGATGACGATTTTATGAAAAGTGGTAACAAATTCCGTGTACTTTTATGGAATATACAAAAGTAATAATTGTTTCAAAAAATCTACATTCTAGTGTATTATGTATTTTTTTTTTATAAAAACATGTGTTCCCTTAAAAATAATTTCACACATTTTTATTTGCTTATATATATTATTTTTTGAAACAATTAGGGATTAAATTTTAGTGGATGATACCACCAGTGAATCTCTTACTATTCATTCTCCTAAATAATAGGGGATATGTCAAATTGATTCCCTTGAACTTGGGGACATTGTTCATCCGCAATTCTATTTTTAAGTTTAGGGGATATGATGTGTACATTCCCCATACGACTGTCTCTATTTTAGAGTTTGTGCTACAGAATGAGAATAAATATACAGGTGGGAATGCCTCATACCCACACTTTAATCTTCTATCCCTTAAAACTTTGAAATAGCGGTTGGCATAAGGAATATGACTGCACTGCACCAAACCCTTGAAATAAATATAGAATTGGGGATGAACAGTAGCTCCCTAGTTCAAGGGACTATTGTAGCAAACCTCCTATCCTTTAGGGGGGACACTGGTTACCCTTGACTTAATCTCTAATGTTTAGGATAGGGACTAATCTAGGAGCATTATAGAAGTGCCCTTGTACGTCTTTAAATCATGTTTGCTTTATTTTCCTTCTTTTCTGTTAGTGTACACAAAGATGGGATGAACACGTATAACACCTTAGTTTTGGCAGAAGGGTGATGTGCTGAAAGAGGAAGAGAGAGATGGAAGATCCTTATTCAGTGAATAGCCCAAGAAGGGTTCTTAGTCTGTCAAGAAAAAGAAAAGAGTCGCCTTCCTTTTCGAAATTCACCGACAAGGGTCTGGAATTTGGTTCTTCAGGTCAGCATGGCCCTAAACCTTCTGAAGTGTATGGCTTTGTTGGTGCCATTACAACTGTAGTCGCTACGGGTATGCTCCACATCCATTGTCCTATTACTAAACAAGTTTGATTTTGCTGTAGTCTGTCATTGTTAACACAGTTTTGGTCTAAAATTGTGATAATTTTTCCTTATAGCTATGACAAATGAAGAAATTTCTGTGAATTGGGCTTTGGGGATGCTTGAAATTTAGCATGGTGTACTTCCAAAACACAGAGAAAATCTTAGCACTATTAAAATGCAGGTCTTTGATAAGCTATTTTCTTAGTTCTCATTGTATAAGTTGTTCATAGTATATATGGTGTATCATTGCACTCATGCAGAGGATTCGTTGCTCGTATGCTTGAAAGTAGTTTTCTTTTTCGAAGTTGATGAGGTGGTTCCAAATCGGTTATAGTCATTGGGTGATTGGAGAACATGTTGCACTTTCATTCTTTTACGAATGTTTACTCTTTGGTTTTCAGTTCTTTTTGTAGTATCACTTTAAAGATCGAATGACATTTGTTTCCTCTTAGAAGCCTGGTGCATTTCATTACGTTTTCTGTTAAAGGGAGGTGCTCTTTTTTCCGTTGTATGCAGTTATTTTCTTCATATGGGCATATGTTCCTGACTCTTGGTTGCACTCTGTTGGGATCTCCTATTACCCTAGCAGGTAAGTTTAGTTTCTTGGCCTGCCTAAAGATATAATGTCAAATGTGATGAATTCATGGTACAACCTTCAATGTGATAAATCAGTAGAAAGAACACACTACCTGAGTCCAGGCATAACACATCCGTAAGTTAAAAAAAGAGTATTTGCACCAGTTGATAAAAAATTGTGGATTTAATTCTTGTTCGTGGTTGTATCTACATTGGGGTGTGGTTATCTGTATCTGATAACTCTTGGGATTGTATCACAATGACGGCTTCTTTTTTATTCTAACTTGTCAGGTATTGGGTTTTGGCAGTGCCAACTTATGCCATGGTGGTAATCGCATTAGCCATTGTGTTCTACATAGGGCTCAACTTTCTGGTGACCCCCCCTCCAACTTCTTTCAACACCATCTTCGGTATTCCTCGCCCACTCTCTTTCGCTTGTACTTCCACTTTTATTGTTATATATTTTTTTAATTTAATTAAGTTGGTGAAGTTCAACAAGATCCATCTTGTCTAATTTTCGTAGTTTCTCATAACTGAATTTTCTATCCATATCTCTTGCAGATGAGTTTAGCAGGGAACCTTTGAGTTTTGAACATACAGTAGGGGGCGATGAGCAGCCAATTGAGCCAATATCCGACCTCGGTCTCGACCTGATTAATGATCTCATGTTCAATGATGACAAATAAACGCACGACCTTTGATGATGCGCATACTGCCCCCATCAGTTTTTCGATGTGAGACTGTCTACTGTTTTTTGCTGTCTTAAGAGTGGATAAGGATGCTCGTTGAGCAATTGTACAAGTTATACTTATTCGGTTACTTGTTAAAGAATTCAGAAACTCTGAAATGCAACTGTTCTAGCGGGGGATATCAGATGGAAATTCCAATCATCATTGTATGGGCAAGCTGTTATTGTGCTTCCGGAAAAAAGGTTAAATGCAAACAAGCATCTGATATCTGTTTCTGGGTAGATGGAGCGAAGCCTTTTGGAAAGCTCTCGTGCGGGGGAATACTTGTACTACAGATGACAAAAATGGCTATTAAATTTCTAGCTATTAGTGCTTCTTCTTCTTCCTTTTCTCGCGAACCCGGTAGTTTTGTAATGTTGTCAAGATGTTCTTAATATAAATTTAAAATGTACTTGGGGCTCAAAATTCCGGTTTCTGGCTAAAGACTGAATGCGAATTCTCATTGTTTCTCTTGCTTACAAGTTATTAAACATTGAATTAAAGAACGAGGCGTTAATACCTTGAAAGCATAGAACAATTCCTGTCCTAACTTCCCTCTGGTATAATGTCATGATTGGTAAGAAGACATACTACAATACAGCCCTATCATATATCATGAGATTGAGTTAATATTGCATTGTCGTGCAACATAACATGAGGTCAAGTTAATAACATACGTATGGAGCATGGACAATATATATATATATATATATGTATTTGAATGGTCTAGTTTATTCTGTTTTCAACAGGTAATAGCAATATCAGCATCAAACACACTGAGGTAATCATCTGGCCTGTTATTGTTTAAGTTGTGATCTCTTATATGATATGCAATTCCGTAGTTAAGGTGCTTAATTTTGATCTTTTTACTTCTCAGGCCGGTGTTTCAGGTCATGCTAGGAATCTAAGGGCTCTGAACCCCACAAGGCAGCTGTGATCGGTGACCCTCTCAAAGACACTTCGGGCCCTTTAGTTGACATTCTAATCAAGCTAATGGCAGTTGAGTCGAGTGTCTCATTTTTGCTCCCTTTGCAATTCATGGTGGCTTGTTTTTCAATATCTTCTTAAGAAGATGTGCAGTTCTTTACCTAAGTAACCAGATCGCGGTGTGGGAGCAGGAGCAAGAGCAGGAGAGTGTCACGCTTGTAGGCCATAAATCCGTAAGTGGGAGCTTTACCCGTCAATGAAGGATTGGATGACTTAGGTTTTTACTTACATATTGTAGTTTACTTGTTTTACAAAATTGAGTATCTACTGCAGTGTTGTAAAAGCTTGCAAGCCTCTTGGAAAAATTAGTCTAATGAAATGTCAAGGAGCAATTATTTAAACATTGACAAAATCATAAAAACATTTTTTAACTCGTGTCTCGTAAAATCAATTGTTAGTCATCTATAATTTTGTGAATTATGATCTACTATACGTTCAAGAGAGCTGTTTAAGATAACTTGGACATATAAAAAGAAAATCACTGAGTACACAAGTTAGAAAGTACGAAAGCATTGGAGTGATGACGTACAGGAAAGACAGAGGTAGAGCTCTAACTGCATGGATACAAGTATTACAAAAACACATGTGTATTACAACGTTGGATGAGAAAATGGCCTTCGATAGGAATGAGTGGCGTTAAAAAATTCACGTCAACAACCCGACATGATGTTTTAATTTGTTTCATTTAGCCTAACTCAAGATTTTTAAAGCTTGAATGATGATAATGATATACCACGTTTCATCAACTTACAATTTAATTAGGCAAGTAATTAAATAAAAACTTGCCGAATAATCAACACGTATACAAGAGGTATAATTATGCATAAAACCCAGTCAACAAGAAACCCGTGAAAACATTGTTTCCACAGCTTGTTCAATAAGTGCTTTTGAACGCAAACTTGCTCATATTGGCTCAAAAACAAATAAGTTTGACTTTGGAAATTTTGAGTTTTTTTTTTTTGTTTTTACAATTTGCTATCCTAATTGGTTATAAAAACAAATAAGTTTGCCCTAAAACATCTACATATTGCTATAATTCTCATATTTTTTAACCATCATAATGGAATATACAAGCTCATAAAGGAGCAATTAGTGTAATTATATGTTACAAATTAATTGGAAAAAATTAGTAGTGATTGTGGTGGGTGGTCTCCTTACCATCCCATGTTGTTATATACATATATATTCTCCTATAGTTGACCAAAAAAATCTTTTATAAAAATTTACGTTTCGATAGTGGGCTTGAGATTATGCGTGTGAACTGATTCTTGTAACGTAACTACATACCAAGAAAAAGAGGAGGGGACATAAAAGAAAAATTAATGTTAGATATACTAAAATTTAATTGATTATATATTTTTTAATATCATCGCTGATTTTTTATCCAATTTATGAGAAATGTTGTACAATTACCACATGGCAAAGTGTGGGTATTGATGGGGTTGCAACTCTTATTATAAATTTTATAATTGTGATGCATTATTATTGACGTGATATTTTAGTGTGGAAGTCTAATTATTAAATGATAATACTATGCGCAATGTAAGAATAACACATCACCTTGACTTATAACTCTTGTGTATAAATAACAGAACAAGAGGGAAAAAACAGTGTCACAGATTTCCACATTTATTTTACATATTTTACCATGTTATAATTCATTTGTTTATATAAATAAAAATATACACCGATATTAGTAGGCCTAAATTAAATTTGTTTTAAATTGAAGCTGAATCATATAATTTTTTATCTTATATTTTATTTTTTTTATAAATTATTATATTTGTTTTTTTTCACAATTCACGACAATAATTACATAATGATTTGTGATAATGAGCTTTTAAATCCTTTCGCCATCGTATATATTGTTTCGTTTACGGCCAGTTGCTCTGTTTTGTCCTTACGTCCAAAAATAAAAAATTGTCAAAATTTTCACCGATATTTGAGGAGAAAAGTCCTTTGCCCTTGTGAAAATTTTATTCGACAATTTCAGTTTACATTAGTAAACAATACTTCCTCCGTTCCAAATTAATAATCTTGATTCAAATTTCAAATAAATCAAAAAAAATTAATTAAAGTGATTGAAACATTGAATATTTTTCTTATTTTATTAAGATACCTTTCATTGAAAATATAAAAAAATTTATTTGTTTATAAAATATACATTTAATAAGAACATATTAGTAAAATTATTATTTTGACTATCTTTCGATAAGAAAACTTGCCTATAAATTAAGGGTAAAAAATAAATTATTAAAAAAAAATGGAGGTTATATAATCCATTTATTTGGCTAATCATTATTAGCAAATAAACAACGTGTCGCTTCTCAAATAAATTATTCCTCAAATAAATTACATGGACACGTTACCTAATTTATTTTATTGTAAACACTATCTACACACTATCTACCGCACCTATATTTTATAAGCCTAGTATCATTATTTTCATCGCCACTTAGACAAGTAATAAAAAAGGGTAAATTACACTTCACCCCTTCAAGGTTTATGACTATTTCAAAATATGCTATGAGATCTATAAAATTACACTGTCTCCACTTATGGTTTGTATGTCCATTGTCCAATGCACTTTAATGGTACCAAAATTTTCGTAATTTCCAATGCACTTAATAACTTAAATGCCTTTCCTATTTATGATCAATCTCATTACTTAATAACCAAAATGCCTTTCCTTTTTATGAACAATAAAATTACGAAACTTTCTCTATTTTGGCACTCAAATACAACTATTAGAGTATTGCCTCCAGAATATCTAAAAATTCATTTCTCATCATTTGATTTCTCAATTAAAAAATCAAAGGAAAGAAATATCACATCAATGTTTTCATATTTTCTAGTTTATATAAAAATTTATAGAAATGTTACAGTAGATTTATCAATTGAAAAATTGATTAATCACAATTTTTCTATTAAAAAAATAAATTTTTTCTACAAAAATCATGAAACCATAATTAAGATTCAAAAAAATATATTTATATATTTCATTATACGATATATAATTATTGCAACAATTTCTATAAAAAGACAAGTATATGCAATTTCTAAAATGCAGACTTCTAGTAGAAGAAATGTGCTTATACAAAGTAAGATGTAGAAATTAAATGAGAAAAATTTGTAGGAATATTCTTAGAGTGTTTAAATAATCGGAATATTCATTTAAAGTTGTTATCACAAATTTTAAAATATTATGTTTTTTTTTCATATATATATTTCCTAGATCCATATTTAGCCTAGCACAGTATCGCCTTCTAGATCAATAAAATAAGCCAAGAAAGGCTCGTGAAATATCGTCTTTTTAGTATATTAATTTGGGAAATAATGTAATTTCAGATACCTTACAGAATACTCTGTTACAGTCATAAGCCTCGTGGGCCAAACTGTAATTTAACCAAATAATGTACTGTTTTTCCTAATTATGTTTCGATGTAGACGAAGAAGCATCATACTATATACATCACCTTGACAAATGCCCGCGTGTAAAACGCCTTGTAATATTAATTTTTCTGTTACGTTTTTTAATTATAAAAGTTATCAGAATAAAATAATGCGAAATGAGAAGATTTTTTGTTTTAGTATATTTTTATGTTATTTTGAGAGATTTAGTAGGAAGTAAAAAAAGAGAAAAATTAGGAGAAGCCACAAAATGTGTTTTTTTGAATGAATTTTTCTACTTGCCTTTTGAAAACAAATGGCTAAATGTAATTAAGATGTAAATAATACATCTTGTAAAGATAAATTTGGCATATGAAAAGTTAAAGACAGTTTCAAGCAACCTCCACTTTATATATAGCTTTATTTTATGTTTTGGTATAGCTTTATTTTATTTTGAAAGATTTAGTGGGAAGTAAATAATAGAGAGAGGTCCTACACGACAGAAGAAAGATAAGGGGGGAGTTACAAAATGCTTTTTGAATGAATTTTTCTATTTTTTTTTCTTTCAAAAATAAATTTAACATGAGTTTTGGTACTATATATGTGCAAACCTTATCATCTCTTATTCCAATCTCTCTCAGGTCTGTCTGTCTCTCTCCCCACTCTCTGTCTCCTTAATAGCTTGTTCATTTTACTATCTTCTTGGAAAGTGATTTTTTTGAATTATGATTTGTGGGTTTCTATTGTTTTTCAGTTAGGAAAGATGGGTACTGCCTCATCTATGCTAACTCAGTATGATATTGAAGATGTTCAAGATCATTGCAATCATTTATGTATGTCTTCATTACATATAAGCTATATAAAGGGCACTCCCGCCACCTTACTTATTTGCAAGCTCTAAATTTTAATCTCTATACCTCAAAACTTCAAAAGAGTTTGGAATTCAAACATATTCTAAACTTAAAATAGAATTGAGGATGAACAATAGTCTTCTAGTTCAATTGGAGCACTGTAGCAAACCCCTTTATATTTAGGTGATTGAATAGTTTTATGTACAGTAGTGTGAGAGTTCCCTTTGATTGCATCGCTAAAATTTAGGATAGAGGCCCATTTAGGATCACTGGTGGGAATGCCCTAATCGCTGTTCCTTTTGTGATTTTCAAGATAATTGTTTTAAGTGGCTAATTTATTATTTTTATTTCCATTTGAAATCAGTTTCCCAGCAAGAAATAGTATCCTTGTACGATAGATTTTGCCAGCTCGATCGGAACGCAAAGGGGTTTATTTCGGCCGATGAGTTTTTATCCGTGCCCGAGTTTGCACTGAACCCTCTTTCTCATGTATGTGACAGAACTGATTTTGAAATCGGAATGTTTTGTGTCTTCTTTTTGCACATTGGGTGTTTGTGGAGTTGCACTCTACCTGTTTGATGAAATGTTGCTTTGGTTTTGGTTGGTCTTTGCAGAGGCTGCATAAAATGGTGGATGGCCTGAATTTTAAAGACTTTGTAGCTTTCTTGTCTGCTTTTAGTGCGAAGGCTAGTGTGTCTCATAAAGTCGAGCGTAAGTATCGCTATAAAACTATTGCTTTTCCTGTTTTTGAAATTGAATTAGTTGAAGATAATTGTTAATGCTTTCAGTTCGCAGGGATTAGTATACGGATAATCTTTAGTCAGAACTATATTGGTGTGTCGTCATAATTTTTTTAAACTTGTCGAAATAAATTTTTGGATCTTTTGATTGAACATGTTTTTGGTGTTTTATTGATTCTGGTTTGTAATTCTCTTTCAGTTATCTTCAAAGTATATGATACTGATGGTAGTGGGAAGGTGACATTTGATGGCATAATCGAAGTTTTGAAGGATTTGACTGGCCCATTCATGTCGGAAAAGCAAAGCGAGGTATAAGTTGTTCCTGCTCAGTTGCATTTGAAAGAAAGTAACATTTTTCATAGGCTGTTTTAGATATTTCGCTCTTCATTTTGTTGATGTAAACGTTGAGAACAACCTCGGAAAGGAGGATGATTTTTTGTGACAAATTGATTTTATTGTAAATAGTTCATGATGTAGTTTGGTTATAATCCAATGTTATAGGACCTTGATGATGGAATGGGAGATGAAAGGGAGAAACCCTTTCCTATCTTTCAAACAAATAAAACAAAAGAAAAGAGAGAAACCTTTTTTAAATCTAGTGCTTAAAAGTCAACATATTTTTAGGAGTTTATTATCATCAAAGAAAAGTATCATGTGGGTGAAAATGTTTTGGTAAAATTTAGTGTCTTTGGACAGCTGCAACATAATATAATTGATCTTAAGATGCTTAGTTTCGACTTTTAAGTTAATGAAAGCGGTTAGAGCCATGGTCTTGGTTTTGCTATGTGTTTTGTTTTTGTGCTATTAATTTGTCTTTGACAAATTATTCTTTTCGTAATTTTTTATTAGTATGTCTTTAGCTGTTCATTGGAATCCCCATTGATATGGTTTAATGGCTTTTTCATCTTTCATAAGAAGTATCAGTATATTTATGCGAAATCTTCGATCCCATGTAGGAAAACATTATTTTGTTGAAATGATTCATCAGCAATGAATGTTTCCTCTTGATCTCTTTGTTTAAAAATTTAGAACACGTGAAATTTTATGCCGATATTTATCTTTATACTTTGTGCCTCCTCATACTGTTGTATTAATTCATTTCTGCAGCATATTTTTTTCTACTTATAACTTCAAATGACATTTGAACATTTAACACTTTGTTCCACAGGAAGTCCTAAGTCAAGTTTTACAAGAAGCTGGTTATGGAAGGGACTCTATTCTTATGCTGGATGACTTCATTAAGGTCTTTGTTCCCTTCTACCCTAATTTTGTCTACCCTAGTTTTATTTCTTTCTAATTTCTAAAGTAATTTTGCCTCACGAATGTTAAATAAATGAGCTTAAAACACTTTTTGTAACTTGCAACTCTAAGCTTTGTTTTTGGATATTCGCCTAACTACAACATGAAGACAGGTGTAGTGAAGTTATTGGACTTAAATAATGCGGAGAAAAAATCTGAAATTATGAGATTAATTCGGTTTTACATTTTTTATATAAAACAAATAAATGACTAAAGCTGAAGGGTCTTTAAGCAAGATGAATGTAGCTTTTTCAAGTTCTCTGTTCTGAGTATTCAAGTATTAAATTTATTTATTTGATGAATACCTTCGCTTTTTGGTCTCCATAGATTCTTGGCAAGCCCGGGCTGAAAATGGAAGTGGAAGTACCAATCGACTGAGATATCTTTGTTTTTTCATGTAATTTGATTGAAGAAAAACCCTTTGAATGCATAACCAGCTACTTATCCGTGGATTCATCCTTTTTTCTCCAAGCAGAATAGAAGTGAAAATTTGAATATAGAATAAGCAATGCCGAAAAATGAATTCTGAGCTTGTTGGCTATTCTTCTTTTTTCTCTCTCTGTTTGTAATTAAATTGCAATCCATGTAAGAAGCAATTATGGATTGGTAACACAATATATCACTCATGGACACCATTATATGCTAAATACTTGTTTCTTAATGGATCAGAAAAATACCATGTGTTGATCGAACCTATGCTGATGCTCTTTTGTTTCTCCTTTCCATTATTGTTCAGTTTGTTCAGAGTATTCACGTGCATTATGTGGCAAGATTATGGGCTTCGATTTCCTTCTTAAATCCGGAAGTAATTCACAAGATCTAATAATCAAAGGATATGATCTCATACGTAAACATGGTAGCATGTACACCTTAGCACGTATGCATATTGTTATTCTTGTTCAAAATATATTCGCAAGAGGAGCTCGGGCAATAGTTCATCTGACCCAGCAGGCAATGGCTGCAGGGTCCGCACGTCGTTTTCACAGGTCTAAGAAGACCAATGTGGTAGCTGTGCCCGGTACAGATCCATAGGTATATTGTTCCGAGCAAATTGCAAATTGGGTCTACCCGTGTGTCAGTTGACTAAAGTTGACTAACATAACAAATCAGTTGGCCAGGTCTCCTGATCAAGTTTATTGGTCAAGGTTCCAGACCAAGACACAGACCAGACTTGTAGGCCTGCAGGTGTGGATACGGATGGATCCAGGGAGTCCGGTGCAGGGCAGGTTGTGGATCAAATGTGCAGCTCTTAGTTATATCTTTGATTTTAATGCTGAGGCTCAATTGAAAAAAGATTAGGATAAAGATCTCTCTCTCTCTCTCTCTCTCTCTCTGTCTGAGTGCTACTTCGTTTGCAACCTTATCAGGTAACTAAACATTATTCGTTCCAAAAACCGATTATAACTTCTGTCGGATGGGCCATTAATTGAAATAGTAATATAGGGCCACATAAGGTAAGCACTTGGAGGTGTTTCTTATTTCGAAATAACACTTAGATGGCATGTTTTAAGTTTTCGTTAGCTAGTGATTCCAATTCGATCTTTTAAGTTTTCGTTAGCTAGTGATTCCAATTCTAGGACCAATTTGGCAATTCAGACGATTACCGGCTTCATAACTAGATCTCAGTATCGTAATGAAAAACCACCAAGGTTAAGGTTGCTTTCTGGCTCAAATCATCATGTGGGTGAAACATCGAACACTGTTCAATTGGGGTTTGCTAAGCATAAGGGTAGGGCGATAGCTTATGGTACTGAAGTTGAGAGGCTAAGTGAAAGGTTGAGTCGTTTAGAGGAAGAAGCTGAGTAGATGAAACAAGCTTTTAACGACAGCTTAGAAGAGAGAAACAAGTTCTATTTGTTTTATGAGAGATTAAAGTTTTTCTTCACAGGGCTTGCCTGGTTGCAACTCTTGTGCAAAAAAATTAGCTTCTAACCCGAGTATCAAATAGATTTATGCATCAAGATTAAAACTTCTAACTTATTCAAGCTAAATCACCAAACAATCTCATTTTAAAAGTTGAACAATCAAATATAATCCAATTTTTAAGGGAAAAAAAGAGAAACTTAATAGCAACAACCAAACCCACCCTTAATATGTTTCAAGACTGGTCCTTAGTTTAGTCTTGTTTAAACGCCTTGGCCGAATGAACCTGCAACAGATGCAACTTTCAATAATACAACATCAAAAGCCGTTCTTTTTGAACCTTGCAACAGCAGCTAAGCACTGATAAATGATCTATCAAAACTTTTTTGCCATGATGCCAACAAAATTTGCCAAGTTGTTAACAATAAATTGTACAAGTCACTCACAGTGCATGACACTTTTGACTGGTTATACCGCTTAAATTGCAATAAGATACTTTCCGAATGTGTTACAGTAAGCAGGACTTAAAACCCTTTTCTATCTCCTGTGCGTCTAGGTTCTTCCCTATGAATACAATCTTGTTCATTCTGGGTTCATCTGGTCCCCATAGTCGATCAGGTGAACCTTGGAATATATCATGAACTCCCTGTCATATAAACACAAAAGTAGTTTAACTCGTAAGAATCCGATATCTCAATTTTTTGAAATGACCCAGATCAAGAAAATAAAAACAATGGAGAGGGTGTATACAATCACCTGGAAGACGAATCTCTCGTTCATACCCTCAACTGAAAGGAGACCTTTCATCCGATATATATCTTCACTTCGTTCCATCAACAGGGTACCCAGCCACATGTTAGCCTGAATATTTTTGTCAGAAAAGATCAACAGTTAACATGCAAGTATATCCATATAGTTAGATCCAATCATATGATGACATAACCATAGATAACTTTGGGGTCAAATATCAAGGCTAACCTTCTCAAGGTCTAAGCTCCCCTCACAAACTATGCTTACAGAAGAAACACCTGGATCATGAGTATGATCATGAGAATGATGATGATCATGATGCTCTGCGGAAGTATTCAAACATCAGCGATTCATCATGTCATAAAATCATAAGCACGAACATGAGAACGAAAGCAAAAATAAACGAGCTCATATTCGAGTAATGAACGACTATGAAAAATGCAAAATTTGCCATCGCCACTCTCAAAACCTGACCAGACCTAGCTCTCAATGTGTATGACTAGTTAAAAAAATATATTAAAAGCACATCATATAACAAATCTGTTGGAAAGAAATCCCCAGAGCAAGAAATGAATTTTCAGTGTAAACTTGAAAATTGAAAGACCAAAGAGTTTTAAAAAGATAAATGCATTACCATGCTCATGCTCATGATCATGACAGTTGTGGTGATCATGATCATGGCCGTGGTCATGAGCGGGATCATGATCATTATCATCCTTTGAACTTTCAGCATCAACAGCACTTTCAATTCTGGCAAGATCCAAGAAGAATAAGCTTAATGAGATACATTAGACAACTACTCCTATTTTTTAGAAGTTGATATCTTTAAAAAAAAAAAAAGGTTCATGTATGAGTCATTACCTCTCTAAGTCAAAGCCCCCAATTCCCAGGACATACTCTAGATCAACTTTCCCAAACTCTGTCTTCTTCATGTGAGCCATGCGATTTATGTTCTGTGTTCAACCAGTAAATTCAAACTTGTTGGACTAATACAAAGCACGGAATAAAACAAGAAAAGAAATTTAAAAACCAGCAACCCGAAGTAATTGCAGAAGAACTGACCCTTATCCGCTTAACCAAAGAAGCAATGTCCTTCTCGTCGACAAGATCAGTCTACCATCACGAAGAAGAATTTGTCACTTTACAGAAAAAAGCACCATTCCAGTTCAAAAATCCTATTCAACAACCTAAGACCATGTGATACAAAAAACAAAATTTACTTGAAGTTGGAGGTTGCAGCTCTTATGCATATTTGTATTTTAACGAAATCCTTTTGCAGCAACAATCTAATACATAAACTGGTATCAGAATGTTTACTTGATACTGTAATTTACGCTGAAAAAGTGTTTCTCGATTCAAACCTTGGTCATTTCTAGATGTTATCGATGTCACTATTGAGATAAACACAAACAGCTTAAACTAATCTTTTTTTTTTTTTACCTTATTTACTATAATACGGTCAGCATAAGCAATTTGCTCCACTGCTTCATTGACTATTCCTTTAGGCTTAACCTCATCAAGATGAAGACCAACGTGCTTTGCATCAACCAAAGTGACAACACCATCTAATTTAACATCGTTAAAGACCTGATCTTCTGCATAGAATGTCTGAATGATTGGTGCTGGATTTGCCAATCCTACAAAGTAGCAAAGCAAGCATTTAATGAATGACAGCTACGAATGTCAAATACATATACACTCGTAAAAAAAGTGCGCTGCAGTATAAGTGATCCGCACCTGTCGTCTCAATTACAATATGATCAAATTTCCCTTTCTTCTTACCGACCAATTCAGCAATCATCCTCACAAGATCGCCTCTCACTGTGCAGCAGAGACACCCATTATTAAGCATAACTATATCCTCGGCCCCAGCAGCTTTTGCGGAAACTAAAGAACCATCTATGTCTACTTCACCATACTGAAAAAAAAATTAAAAAAATTGGCATAATCTATCAAATGTTTTGAAAGAACAATTGAATTTAACAAATTCGAAGTACATAAACGATGAGCAGTAAAGAAGAAGGGTAAAGAATATTATATGAAAGTCCCAACAAAAACTGATCATGAACCACAAATCAATATATGCACATTTTCCTAATCCAAATCAAGTTAACTCATCATACTAAAATTTATAACATCCAACTCATCGTGACATAATCAAACAACATACCTCATTTTCAATCACCGCGATGCGCTTCCCATGATCAGCAGTCAATATGTGGTTTAATAAAGTTGTCTGTTCAAACACAACAAAGATCATACTAAAAGGTCAATAACCATGTATCCACAAGTTCATTCCAACGTATACAGTAATTTAGGAACTAAAAGGCCACATTCTCAAATTAAGCCTATAATATTCCCGAAAAAAGAAGTAGCCATTAGGCAGTATGCTTAAGCTCAAACGCTGGCATAACCAGATTTATGCATATAAAATTTTCCTCTCAATTGCCAATAAGTGTATCTTAAGAATCAGTCCCCGCATTCTAGCACCATATTATAACATTATCTATGATGGGCTAAGGGCACTCCCACAGAAGGCTCCCTATGCTACACTTTGGGGATTAAATACAAACACTATTCAATCCCCTGAATAATAGGGGTTGGCTATATTATTCCCCTTGAACTGGGGACTAGTGTTCATAACTTCATTCTAGATTTGTTTTTTAAGTTTAGGGGGTTTGGTGTCTGTATTGTCCATATCTCCGTCTCTATTTTAAAGTTCGAGATATATAGATTAACTTTTTACGAATTTAAAATAGTTGCACGGGTGGGAATGCCCTAATTCCTATGATATTTTTCTAATATTTCTCGCGCGTTTCAGTATTAACAGCCATATCCACGTACTTTGGCATTAAGCACTTACACTAAGCAAAGCCCTCGTACCAAAATCAAAATCCAGTGAGAAATTAAGCTCAAATTCAAACAATAAATAATCATTCAGCAAATGAGAATTACTTACAAAAGATTATACCTTTCCAGAACCCAAAAAACCAGTGATTATAGTGGCCGGGATCCGATCATCCGGCGGAACCTTTGACTCCAACTCATAACCGTCAGTCTCTGGCGTCGCAGTGGTGGCGGCAGCGGAGAACCCGCGGCGGAAGCGATTCGAATTCGATAAATTGAAGCAAACTATTCTGGGTTGGGTACAGATGCTTCTAGGTAAGTGCACAGAGCTTCGACTAAATCGGGATTTCAGAAGGGTAGAACAGAATGAGGCTCGGAGATTGCAGAGAGGGGTGACGTGGCGCTTGGCGAAGCCGATGAAAGCGGTGGATGTGACCGTCGACGCCATGGAAGGCGTGAGAGAGAGAGAGAGAGAGAGAGAGAGAGAGAGAGATTTGAGGGGTTTTGTGTGGGTTCTAGAATTTTTTCTTTTTCTGATGATTGGGGAATAGCCGCTACCCGAGATCGGTTTATGGTTCAAACGAATCGATTAGAGGTTTAACCGTTGTATTGTAAGAATGTAGAAGTAAAAATTAAAATGTTTTTAAGTACAAATTTTAAATAGCAAGGTGTTATTTATATGGCAACTCAACCAAGGAAAATATCCTCCGACACCTATAAAGGGAATGCACCGGTAAAACATAACATTTGGATCACAAAGATAAAATTTAGTATAAATAATTAAATATTTCTCTCTAAAAAAATTTTATTGCTTAATTCTCTTTTTGTGCCCAACTGTTGTGAATAATCTATCCATGGACAAAACAGTACAAGGTCACCATACTTTAAATTTAGTTATTTGCAAATTTTACCATGCAATTTGTACCGTGTGCAATTTCATTAAAACCATGGAAACATAAATTGAATCCGAAAATAAAGAAAAAAATATTTTGCTAATTTCATACCAATCTTCTTGCAATGGATAATGTTTAAATTTCATATATGAATAATTGAGAACCCTCGATTTCATACATGAATATTTAAAATAGGAAAAGAAAACAAATACTAAAACCACTAATTTATATCACGATGATGCTCTTATCTAATTTTATTCTAAAAGTGTAAAGTTCTATAAAAAATTCCAAAAAATGATAATAATGTATTTAACAAAATATATATATTACCATTTATCCAAATATCATATTTTAAAAGATAATGCCATGGATAATTATAGCAATGATCCTCTTGGTTTCGACAAAAATTCTTTTTTATTTCCATAGTTTGACTTACAGTGATAATAGTTCTCGTAGTTTGAAAAATGAACATAATCGGCCATTAAATTTTAAGAAAAACGATATATTTAGTACCTTTTATAATTTTTGCTCATATTTAAAATCATATAATACTTAAAATAGAGGATAATATTAACATTAAATATCATGAAAATACTAACTTACACCAAAATAAATAACATATTGGTCACTCTACATATTTCTATCATTTATAAATGATTTTAAGTTCA
>MKEJ01071913.1:0-20248 GCA_001753735.1 Embelia ribes | reverse complement strand
AGATGTGCCAATCATCCTTGCTTGCATGGGATAACAAAAATTCTAGTTGGCCTAGAAGCCACAAAAGTAGATGAGCCAACAATACCCATGGGATAATGAAAAGAAATTCTAGTTTGGTCTAGAGTGCATAAATTATTTTGTATCCCAGTTGGAAAATAGAAGGATTTTGACCATTTAATGCGAGATGTCAATTATTGTACTTCAATTTTGTGGTAAAAATTTATTACTAAGAAAATTATCTTAAAACTTGTCTATCATTTACAGCTACACAGAATCAGACCCCGTTAAAATTGCTGTTGAAGGTGTGGAAAGATTCAAAAAGGAAAATTGTGATCTTATCATTGTCGATACCAGTGGACGTCACAAACAAGAAGCTTCTCTCTTTGAAGAAATGCGCCAAGTTTCAGAAGCAACTGTATGTCTCTGGTACTCTATGTTGCGGTATATACTTGTGTTAAGTGGTATCACTGATTGACAGTTTTCTCATGTTCCAGAAACCAGATCTTGTCATATTTGTCATGGATAGCAGTATTGGCCAAGCTGCATATGGTCAAGCTGAAGCATTCAAGCAGAGTGTTTCTGTTGGGGCTGTAATTGTTACCAAGATGGATGGTCACGCTAAGGGTGGAGGTGCTTTGAGTGCGTAAGTACTTGATGCTATGTGATACTTAAATTCTTTATGTTTTATATTGTTATACTTTCACGTGGCTCTATGGGCACCCATCTTTCTCACATGCTATCCTCATAAATGTTTCTTCTTGTTCTTCAAATTTTATTTTTTCTTTTTCTTTTTCCCCGTTTGTGGTGGTGAGGAAATTTGTGTAGTTTGAAACAATTTTTAAAAAAAGGTGAGCGAAGCATGGTTTAATTATTTTTCTCTTTTGTTCTATGTTATGCAGTGTTGCTGCAACCAAAAGCCCTGTAATCTTTATTGGAACTGGAGAACATATGGATGAGTTCGAAGTATTTGATGTTAAACCTTTTGTCAGCCGTCTCTTGGGTAAGTAATACCGCTGCTATCATGATCTCCTAAATGTTGGTGATGTTCTTAATGTGGCTATTGTCTAAAATTGCTACAAATGGTTTTGTTTTTTTCTTGCTTTCCTTGTAGGTATGGGAGATTGGTCTGGATTCATGGACAAAATTCATGAAGTTGTACCAATGGATCAACAGCCTGAGCTTTTGCAAAAGCTTTCAGAAGGAAGCTTCACATTGAGGATTATGTATGATCAATTTCAAAACCTACTCAAAATGGGTCCTATTGGCCAGGTTTGTTAGTTTTGTTTGTTTCTATTGAATTTTGGTGAATGATCAGCATTGCTATGCTGTATTATGCTATGTTTTAACTTCCAAGCCTCTCTGTACTGTTCTGTTTATTGTTGACTACTTGTAAAATTACTTCTTAATGTGATGCACACTCATATCTCTACTTAGGTAAGCAAGTAACTAGGTTTAAACCATCACTATCACATGAGATCTTTGTGGCCTACAACCTGCCAGATCTAAGTATTCTTCCAAGGAATCCAAGCATTGACTTTCTGGAACAGAGTATGAAATCTGATATGTTCCCTGTTTTTTGGATTGTGAAGCAGGATTACACCTCGTATTTACTCTAGTTGTCAAATCGGGATAAAAGTAACGACCTTTTTTGGAAGAGGTGACATTTTTGTGTGTTATTTTCCCCTCTCTAGTTGTTCAGGAATTCCTGTGTGGCTAATGTGACTGCATAGAAAGGGAAGAAGGTACTTTCTTAAGGGGGAGTCCTTTATGTTTTGTCTGCATTTCAAGATTTGAAATTGATTTTTGTTCAACAAGAGGATTCCAAACTAATGGTTTTGGAGTTGAAGATATTAGGCTAATTAGATGAGCTTAAGAAAAAGATATGGACATTTGTTTTCCAAGCTTGGCCTGCTGCTGCTTATTGGCTATCCGCATTTAGTTGTGTTTAGATTTTTGTTCTTTGGTAGGAATCTATATATATTCCTCCATGTCACGTTTCGTATTGATCTGCTTTGTAGGTTTTCTCAATGCTTCCAGGATTTAGTGCAGAGTTAATGCCGAAAGGTCATGAAAAGGAAAGCCAGGCAAAGATCAAACGTTATATGACCATTATGGACTCAATGACAGATGAAGGCGAGTGATTCTTGGATGTTTTCATCATTGCTTTAACTTTTAAACTTGAAATGATTTTGCAACTAATTAATATAGATTACAAATAGTTTGACACTAAATTTGATGATTTCCGGCCTTATCATTGCAGAATTGGATAGTTCAAACCCAAAGCTCATGAATGAATCAAGGATAATGCGGATAGCAAGAGGATCTGGTAGGCACATTAGAGACGTGATGGATATGTTGGAAGAGTACAAGAGACTAGCGAAGATATGGAGCAAGATGAAGGGGCTGAAGCTATCAAAGAAGGGTGGAGATATGAGTGCTTTATCACGTAACATGAATGCGCAACACATGGGCAAAGCACTACCCCCACAAATGTTGAAGCAAATAGGTGGCATGGCTGGGTTACAAAACTTGATGAAGCAAATGGGTTCTGGTAAAGATATGATGGGAATGTTCGGAGGTGGTGGCAAGTAAAGAAGACATTAGCACTGGAATTGGTTGAGAAAGAAAATGAGCTTTTTTTAAGTTATTTATGCACTCGAGAACACTAACTTTGTACATTTTGATTTGAGCAGTAATTTTTTTTAAATTTGTTAGCAGTTAATAGTTTCAACCAAATTTCCCAAGCAAGAGTTAATTTCTATTTTATGCAAATGATGCACAAAACCTTGATTGGAAAATTTAGTGGAAATGGTGTGGTGTTGATGTAATTATCAAGTGTAGATTGTAGCATGGTTGTTGTCGCCTTATCGGTAGTAAATGTTTCTCATTGTCTCATGTTCAAATATATATACAGTTGCTAGAGAGTGATCGAGTTTGACAAATTTCTTGTACTTGTATTCCCTAGAGGTGATTTCACACATTTTTACTTGCTGCTTATTTTCTCCCGGCTTGAAGAAAATTAACTTAAAATGTGGCTCATTGTCCAGGTAAAGGTGAATTACAAGCTTTCTCAAATCGAAATTCCTCACAATCAGATTTTCTATTTTCAAAATTTTTTCTAGAAATATTTTAGTTACTATTCACAATTTTTATTAAAAAATAAAGATTTTCAAACCAAAATAACATAAATACAAAGTGGGGGATTTAAAATTAATTAAGAATGACTGATGTGAATGCTCTACCCTATTATTCTTTGACTTTCACATGGGGTTTGAAATTTGTTCCATTTGGAACTACTAATTATTATTAGGTGACTTCAAAAAATATCATTTTTTAATTTTTATCCGCTAAACTAATTATGAATATGTTGGGAAACATTTACTACAAATATTTTTTTCACAATTTCTTGTCAATATGTTGGGAAACATTTACTACAAATATTTTTTTTGTAAAAATTAACGAATAAAAGAAATATTTTCAACTTTTAATTTCAAAGTTCAAACAGATTTAAAAAAAAAACACTTTTGATTTATGGATTTTTGAGAATAAAGCTAGACAACTAAAAATTACCACTGTCGCTCTGTCTCTGCCCAGCTCAGCCGCATCCGCCATCTCTCTCTCTCTCTCTCTCTCTATATATATATATATATATATACACACATACTTATATATAATATCGTAACATTCACTTCCATTGCCATTCTGATTGGGTTAGTAACACTTCTTTTCACCTTCTTTTTTATGGTTGTGATTGTCAGCTCTGTTTAATTGGTAGATCTATTATAAAAATTGGTCTTATTAAGTTTATGTGGGTTGGTTCTAAAATCGAAACCCCTGATATAAATTTGAAAATTACCGGAGATTCATGATGAATTGGTGATGATTATACGCTTTGTTTATGTATTGATGACGATTTTATGAAAAGTGGTAACAAATTCCGTGTACTTTTATGGAATATACAAAAGTAATAATTGTTTCAAAAAATCTACATTCTAGTGTATTATGTATTTTTTTTTTATAAAAACATGTGTTCCCTTAAAAATAATTTCACACATTTTTATTTGCTTATATATATTATTTTTTGAAACAATTAGGGATTAAATTTTAGTGGATGATACCACCAGTGAATCTCTTACTATTCATTCTCCTAAATAATAGGGGATATGTCAAATTGATTCCCTTGAACTTGGGGACATTGTTCATCCGCAATTCTATTTTTAAGTTTAGGGGATATGATGTGTACATTCCCCATACGACTGTCTCTATTTTAGAGTTTGTGCTACAGAATGAGAATAAATATACAGGTGGGAATGCCTCATACCCACACTTTAATCTTCTATCCCTTAAAACTTTGAAATAGCGGTTGGCATAAGGAATATGACTGCACTGCACCAAACCCTTGAAATAAATATAGAATTGGGGATGAACAGTAGCTCCCTAGTTCAAGGGACTATTGTAGCAAACCTCCTATCCTTTAGGGGGGACACTGGTTACCCTTGACTTAATCTCTAATGTTTAGGATAGGGACTAATCTAGGAGCATTATAGAAGTGCCCTTGTACGTCTTTAAATCATGTTTGCTTTATTTTCCTTCTTTTCTGTTAGTGTACACAAAGATGGGATGAACACGTATAACACCTTAGTTTTGGCAGAAGGGTGATGTGCTGAAAGAGGAAGAGAGAGATGGAAGATCCTTATTCAGTGAATAGCCCAAGAAGGGTTCTTAGTCTGTCAAGAAAAAGAAAAGAGTCGCCTTCCTTTTCGAAATTCACCGACAAGGGTCTGGAATTTGGTTCTTCAGGTCAGCATGGCCCTAAACCTTCTGAAGTGTATGGCTTTGTTGGTGCCATTACAACTGTAGTCGCTACGGGTATGCTCCACATCCATTGTCCTATTACTAAACAAGTTTGATTTTGCTGTAGTCTGTCATTGTTAACACAGTTTTGGTCTAAAATTGTGATAATTTTTCCTTATAGCTATGACAAATGAAGAAATTTCTGTGAATTGGGCTTTGGGGATGCTTGAAATTTAGCATGGTGTACTTCCAAAACACAGAGAAAATCTTAGCACTATTAAAATGCAGGTCTTTGATAAGCTATTTTCTTAGTTCTCATTGTATAAGTTGTTCATAGTATATATGGTGTATCATTGCACTCATGCAGAGGATTCGTTGCTCGTATGCTTGAAAGTAGTTTTCTTTTTCGAAGTTGATGAGGTGGTTCCAAATCGGTTATAGTCATTGGGTGATTGGAGAACATGTTGCACTTTCATTCTTTTACGAATGTTTACTCTTTGGTTTTCAGTTCTTTTTGTAGTATCACTTTAAAGATCGAATGACATTTGTTTCCTCTTAGAAGCCTGGTGCATTTCATTACGTTTTCTGTTAAAGGGAGGTGCTCTTTTTTCCGTTGTATGCAGTTATTTTCTTCATATGGGCATATGTTCCTGACTCTTGGTTGCACTCTGTTGGGATCTCCTATTACCCTAGCAGGTAAGTTTAGTTTCTTGGCCTGCCTAAAGATATAATGTCAAATGTGATGAATTCATGGTACAACCTTCAATGTGATAAATCAGTAGAAAGAACACACTACCTGAGTCCAGGCATAACACATCCGTAAGTTAAAAAAAGAGTATTTGCACCAGTTGATAAAAAATTGTGGATTTAATTCTTGTTCGTGGTTGTATCTACATTGGGGTGTGGTTATCTGTATCTGATAACTCTTGGGATTGTATCACAATGACGGCTTCTTTTTTATTCTAACTTGTCAGGTATTGGGTTTTGGCAGTGCCAACTTATGCCATGGTGGTAATCGCATTAGCCATTGTGTTCTACATAGGGCTCAACTTTCTGGTGACCCCCCCTCCAACTTCTTTCAACACCATCTTCGGTATTCCTCGCCCACTCTCTTTCGCTTGTACTTCCACTTTTATTGTTATATATTTTTTTAATTTAATTAAGTTGGTGAAGTTCAACAAGATCCATCTTGTCTAATTTTCGTAGTTTCTCATAACTGAATTTTCTATCCATATCTCTTGCAGATGAGTTTAGCAGGGAACCTTTGAGTTTTGAACATACAGTAGGGGGCGATGAGCAGCCAATTGAGCCAATATCCGACCTCGGTCTCGACCTGATTAATGATCTCATGTTCAATGATGACAAATAAACGCACGACCTTTGATGATGCGCATACTGCCCCCATCAGTTTTTCGATGTGAGACTGTCTACTGTTTTTTGCTGTCTTAAGAGTGGATAAGGATGCTCGTTGAGCAATTGTACAAGTTATACTTATTCGGTTACTTGTTAAAGAATTCAGAAACTCTGAAATGCAACTGTTCTAGCGGGGGATATCAGATGGAAATTCCAATCATCATTGTATGGGCAAGCTGTTATTGTGCTTCCGGAAAAAAGGTTAAATGCAAACAAGCATCTGATATCTGTTTCTGGGTAGATGGAGCGAAGCCTTTTGGAAAGCTCTCGTGCGGGGGAATACTTGTACTACAGATGACAAAAATGGCTATTAAATTTCTAGCTATTAGTGCTTCTTCTTCTTCCTTTTCTCGCGAACCCGGTAGTTTTGTAATGTTGTCAAGATGTTCTTAATATAAATTTAAAATGTACTTGGGGCTCAAAATTCCGGTTTCTGGCTAAAGACTGAATGCGAATTCTCATTGTTTCTCTTGCTTACAAGTTATTAAACATTGAATTAAAGAACGAGGCGTTAATACCTTGAAAGCATAGAACAATTCCTGTCCTAACTTCCCTCTGGTATAATGTCATGATTGGTAAGAAGACATACTACAATACAGCCCTATCATATATCATGAGATTGAGTTAATATTGCATTGTCGTGCAACATAACATGAGGTCAAGTTAATAACATACGTATGGAGCATGGACAATATATATATATATATATATGTATTTGAATGGTCTAGTTTATTCTGTTTTCAACAGGTAATAGCAATATCAGCATCAAACACACTGAGGTAATCATCTGGCCTGTTATTGTTTAAGTTGTGATCTCTTATATGATATGCAATTCCGTAGTTAAGGTGCTTAATTTTGATCTTTTTACTTCTCAGGCCGGTGTTTCAGGTCATGCTAGGAATCTAAGGGCTCTGAACCCCACAAGGCAGCTGTGATCGGTGACCCTCTCAAAGACACTTCGGGCCCTTTAGTTGACATTCTAATCAAGCTAATGGCAGTTGAGTCGAGTGTCTCATTTTTGCTCCCTTTGCAATTCATGGTGGCTTGTTTTTCAATATCTTCTTAAGAAGATGTGCAGTTCTTTACCTAAGTAACCAGATCGCGGTGTGGGAGCAGGAGCAAGAGCAGGAGAGTGTCACGCTTGTAGGCCATAAATCCGTAAGTGGGAGCTTTACCCGTCAATGAAGGATTGGATGACTTAGGTTTTTACTTACATATTGTAGTTTACTTGTTTTACAAAATTGAGTATCTACTGCAGTGTTGTAAAAGCTTGCAAGCCTCTTGGAAAAATTAGTCTAATGAAATGTCAAGGAGCAATTATTTAAACATTGACAAAATCATAAAAACATTTTTTAACTCGTGTCTCGTAAAATCAATTGTTAGTCATCTATAATTTTGTGAATTATGATCTACTATACGTTCAAGAGAGCTGTTTAAGATAACTTGGACATATAAAAAGAAAATCACTGAGTACACAAGTTAGAAAGTACGAAAGCATTGGAGTGATGACGTACAGGAAAGACAGAGGTAGAGCTCTAACTGCATGGATACAAGTATTACAAAAACACATGTGTATTACAACGTTGGATGAGAAAATGGCCTTCGATAGGAATGAGTGGCGTTAAAAAATTCACGTCAACAACCCGACATGATGTTTTAATTTGTTTCATTTAGCCTAACTCAAGATTTTTAAAGCTTGAATGATGATAATGATATACCACGTTTCATCAACTTACAATTTAATTAGGCAAGTAATTAAATAAAAACTTGCCGAATAATCAACACGTATACAAGAGGTATAATTATGCATAAAACCCAGTCAACAAGAAACCCGTGAAAACATTGTTTCCACAGCTTGTTCAATAAGTGCTTTTGAACGCAAACTTGCTCATATTGGCTCAAAAACAAATAAGTTTGACTTTGGAAATTTTGAGTTTTTTTTTTTTGTTTTTACAATTTGCTATCCTAATTGGTTATAAAAACAAATAAGTTTGCCCTAAAACATCTACATATTGCTATAATTCTCATATTTTTTAACCATCATAATGGAATATACAAGCTCATAAAGGAGCAATTAGTGTAATTATATGTTACAAATTAATTGGAAAAAATTAGTAGTGATTGTGGTGGGTGGTCTCCTTACCATCCCATGTTGTTATATACATATATATTCTCCTATAGTTGACCAAAAAAATCTTTTATAAAAATTTACGTTTCGATAGTGGGCTTGAGATTATGCGTGTGAACTGATTCTTGTAACGTAACTACATACCAAGAAAAAGAGGAGGGGACATAAAAGAAAAATTAATGTTAGATATACTAAAATTTAATTGATTATATATTTTTTAATATCATCGCTGATTTTTTATCCAATTTATGAGAAATGTTGTACAATTACCACATGGCAAAGTGTGGGTATTGATGGGGTTGCAACTCTTATTATAAATTTTATAATTGTGATGCATTATTATTGACGTGATATTTTAGTGTGGAAGTCTAATTATTAAATGATAATACTATGCGCAATGTAAGAATAACACATCACCTTGACTTATAACTCTTGTGTATAAATAACAGAACAAGAGGGAAAAAACAGTGTCACAGATTTCCACATTTATTTTACATATTTTACCATGTTATAATTCATTTGTTTATATAAATAAAAATATACACCGATATTAGTAGGCCTAAATTAAATTTGTTTTAAATTGAAGCTGAATCATATAATTTTTTATCTTATATTTTATTTTTTTTATAAATTATTATATTTGTTTTTTTTCACAATTCACGACAATAATTACATAATGATTTGTGATAATGAGCTTTTAAATCCTTTCGCCATCGTATATATTGTTTCGTTTACGGCCAGTTGCTCTGTTTTGTCCTTACGTCCAAAAATAAAAAATTGTCAAAATTTTCACCGATATTTGAGGAGAAAAGTCCTTTGCCCTTGTGAAAATTTTATTCGACAATTTCAGTTTACATTAGTAAACAATACTTCCTCCGTTCCAAATTAATAATCTTGATTCAAATTTCAAATAAATCAAAAAAAATTAATTAAAGTGATTGAAACATTGAATATTTTTCTTATTTTATTAAGATACCTTTCATTGAAAATATAAAAAAATTTATTTGTTTATAAAATATACATTTAATAAGAACATATTAGTAAAATTATTATTTTGACTATCTTTCGATAAGAAAACTTGCCTATAAATTAAGGGTAAAAAATAAATTATTAAAAAAAAATGGAGGTTATATAATCCATTTATTTGGCTAATCATTATTAGCAAATAAACAACGTGTCGCTTCTCAAATAAATTATTCCTCAAATAAATTACATGGACACGTTACCTAATTTATTTTATTGTAAACACTATCTACACACTATCTACCGCACCTATATTTTATAAGCCTAGTATCATTATTTTCATCGCCACTTAGACAAGTAATAAAAAAGGGTAAATTACACTTCACCCCTTCAAGGTTTATGACTATTTCAAAATATGCTATGAGATCTATAAAATTACACTGTCTCCACTTATGGTTTGTATGTCCATTGTCCAATGCACTTTAATGGTACCAAAATTTTCGTAATTTCCAATGCACTTAATAACTTAAATGCCTTTCCTATTTATGATCAATCTCATTACTTAATAACCAAAATGCCTTTCCTTTTTATGAACAATAAAATTACGAAACTTTCTCTATTTTGGCACTCAAATACAACTATTAGAGTATTGCCTCCAGAATATCTAAAAATTCATTTCTCATCATTTGATTTCTCAATTAAAAAATCAAAGGAAAGAAATATCACATCAATGTTTTCATATTTTCTAGTTTATATAAAAATTTATAGAAATGTTACAGTAGATTTATCAATTGAAAAATTGATTAATCACAATTTTTCTATTAAAAAAATAAATTTTTTCTACAAAAATCATGAAACCATAATTAAGATTCAAAAAAATATATTTATATATTTCATTATACGATATATAATTATTGCAACAATTTCTATAAAAAGACAAGTATATGCAATTTCTAAAATGCAGACTTCTAGTAGAAGAAATGTGCTTATACAAAGTAAGATGTAGAAATTAAATGAGAAAAATTTGTAGGAATATTCTTAGAGTGTTTAAATAATCGGAATATTCATTTAAAGTTGTTATCACAAATTTTAAAATATTATGTTTTTTTTTCATATATATATTTCCTAGATCCATATTTAGCCTAGCACAGTATCGCCTTCTAGATCAATAAAATAAGCCAAGAAAGGCTCGTGAAATATCGTCTTTTTAGTATATTAATTTGGGAAATAATGTAATTTCAGATACCTTACAGAATACTCTGTTACAGTCATAAGCCTCGTGGGCCAAACTGTAATTTAACCAAATAATGTACTGTTTTTCCTAATTATGTTTCGATGTAGACGAAGAAGCATCATACTATATACATCACCTTGACAAATGCCCGCGTGTAAAACGCCTTGTAATATTAATTTTTCTGTTACGTTTTTTAATTATAAAAGTTATCAGAATAAAATAATGCGAAATGAGAAGATTTTTTGTTTTAGTATATTTTTATGTTATTTTGAGAGATTTAGTAGGAAGTAAAAAAAGAGAAAAATTAGGAGAAGCCACAAAATGTGTTTTTTTGAATGAATTTTTCTACTTGCCTTTTGAAAACAAATGGCTAAATGTAATTAAGATGTAAATAATACATCTTGTAAAGATAAATTTGGCATATGAAAAGTTAAAGACAGTTTCAAGCAACCTCCACTTTATATATAGCTTTATTTTATGTTTTGGTATAGCTTTATTTTATTTTGAAAGATTTAGTGGGAAGTAAATAATAGAGAGAGGTCCTACACGACAGAAGAAAGATAAGGGGGGAGTTACAAAATGCTTTTTGAATGAATTTTTCTATTTTTTTTTCTTTCAAAAATAAATTTAACATGAGTTTTGGTACTATATATGTGCAAACCTTATCATCTCTTATTCCAATCTCTCTCAGGTCTGTCTGTCTCTCTCCCCACTCTCTGTCTCCTTAATAGCTTGTTCATTTTACTATCTTCTTGGAAAGTGATTTTTTTGAATTATGATTTGTGGGTTTCTATTGTTTTTCAGTTAGGAAAGATGGGTACTGCCTCATCTATGCTAACTCAGTATGATATTGAAGATGTTCAAGATCATTGCAATCATTTATGTATGTCTTCATTACATATAAGCTATATAAAGGGCACTCCCGCCACCTTACTTATTTGCAAGCTCTAAATTTTAATCTCTATACCTCAAAACTTCAAAAGAGTTTGGAATTCAAACATATTCTAAACTTAAAATAGAATTGAGGATGAACAATAGTCTTCTAGTTCAATTGGAGCACTGTAGCAAACCCCTTTATATTTAGGTGATTGAATAGTTTTATGTACAGTAGTGTGAGAGTTCCCTTTGATTGCATCGCTAAAATTTAGGATAGAGGCCCATTTAGGATCACTGGTGGGAATGCCCTAATCGCTGTTCCTTTTGTGATTTTCAAGATAATTGTTTTAAGTGGCTAATTTATTATTTTTATTTCCATTTGAAATCAGTTTCCCAGCAAGAAATAGTATCCTTGTACGATAGATTTTGCCAGCTCGATCGGAACGCAAAGGGGTTTATTTCGGCCGATGAGTTTTTATCCGTGCCCGAGTTTGCACTGAACCCTCTTTCTCATGTATGTGACAGAACTGATTTTGAAATCGGAATGTTTTGTGTCTTCTTTTTGCACATTGGGTGTTTGTGGAGTTGCACTCTACCTGTTTGATGAAATGTTGCTTTGGTTTTGGTTGGTCTTTGCAGAGGCTGCATAAAATGGTGGATGGCCTGAATTTTAAAGACTTTGTAGCTTTCTTGTCTGCTTTTAGTGCGAAGGCTAGTGTGTCTCATAAAGTCGAGCGTAAGTATCGCTATAAAACTATTGCTTTTCCTGTTTTTGAAATTGAATTAGTTGAAGATAATTGTTAATGCTTTCAGTTCGCAGGGATTAGTATACGGATAATCTTTAGTCAGAACTATATTGGTGTGTCGTCATAATTTTTTTAAACTTGTCGAAATAAATTTTTGGATCTTTTGATTGAACATGTTTTTGGTGTTTTATTGATTCTGGTTTGTAATTCTCTTTCAGTTATCTTCAAAGTATATGATACTGATGGTAGTGGGAAGGTGACATTTGATGGCATAATCGAAGTTTTGAAGGATTTGACTGGCCCATTCATGTCGGAAAAGCAAAGCGAGGTATAAGTTGTTCCTGCTCAGTTGCATTTGAAAGAAAGTAACATTTTTCATAGGCTGTTTTAGATATTTCGCTCTTCATTTTGTTGATGTAAACGTTGAGAACAACCTCGGAAAGGAGGATGATTTTTTGTGACAAATTGATTTTATTGTAAATAGTTCATGATGTAGTTTGGTTATAATCCAATGTTATAGGACCTTGATGATGGAATGGGAGATGAAAGGGAGAAACCCTTTCCTATCTTTCAAACAAATAAAACAAAAGAAAAGAGAGAAACCTTTTTTAAATCTAGTGCTTAAAAGTCAACATATTTTTAGGAGTTTATTATCATCAAAGAAAAGTATCATGTGGGTGAAAATGTTTTGGTAAAATTTAGTGTCTTTGGACAGCTGCAACATAATATAATTGATCTTAAGATGCTTAGTTTCGACTTTTAAGTTAATGAAAGCGGTTAGAGCCATGGTCTTGGTTTTGCTATGTGTTTTGTTTTTGTGCTATTAATTTGTCTTTGACAAATTATTCTTTTCGTAATTTTTTATTAGTATGTCTTTAGCTGTTCATTGGAATCCCCATTGATATGGTTTAATGGCTTTTTCATCTTTCATAAGAAGTATCAGTATATTTATGCGAAATCTTCGATCCCATGTAGGAAAACATTATTTTGTTGAAATGATTCATCAGCAATGAATGTTTCCTCTTGATCTCTTTGTTTAAAAATTTAGAACACGTGAAATTTTATGCCGATATTTATCTTTATACTTTGTGCCTCCTCATACTGTTGTATTAATTCATTTCTGCAGCATATTTTTTTCTACTTATAACTTCAAATGACATTTGAACATTTAACACTTTGTTCCACAGGAAGTCCTAAGTCAAGTTTTACAAGAAGCTGGTTATGGAAGGGACTCTATTCTTATGCTGGATGACTTCATTAAGGTCTTTGTTCCCTTCTACCCTAATTTTGTCTACCCTAGTTTTATTTCTTTCTAATTTCTAAAGTAATTTTGCCTCACGAATGTTAAATAAATGAGCTTAAAACACTTTTTGTAACTTGCAACTCTAAGCTTTGTTTTTGGATATTCGCCTAACTACAACATGAAGACAGGTGTAGTGAAGTTATTGGACTTAAATAATGCGGAGAAAAAATCTGAAATTATGAGATTAATTCGGTTTTACATTTTTTATATAAAACAAATAAATGACTAAAGCTGAAGGGTCTTTAAGCAAGATGAATGTAGCTTTTTCAAGTTCTCTGTTCTGAGTATTCAAGTATTAAATTTATTTATTTGATGAATACCTTCGCTTTTTGGTCTCCATAGATTCTTGGCAAGCCCGGGCTGAAAATGGAAGTGGAAGTACCAATCGACTGAGATATCTTTGTTTTTTCATGTAATTTGATTGAAGAAAAACCCTTTGAATGCATAACCAGCTACTTATCCGTGGATTCATCCTTTTTTCTCCAAGCAGAATAGAAGTGAAAATTTGAATATAGAATAAGCAATGCCGAAAAATGAATTCTGAGCTTGTTGGCTATTCTTCTTTTTTCTCTCTCTGTTTGTAATTAAATTGCAATCCATGTAAGAAGCAATTATGGATTGGTAACACAATATATCACTCATGGACACCATTATATGCTAAATACTTGTTTCTTAATGGATCAGAAAAATACCATGTGTTGATCGAACCTATGCTGATGCTCTTTTGTTTCTCCTTTCCATTATTGTTCAGTTTGTTCAGAGTATTCACGTGCATTATGTGGCAAGATTATGGGCTTCGATTTCCTTCTTAAATCCGGAAGTAATTCACAAGATCTAATAATCAAAGGATATGATCTCATACGTAAACATGGTAGCATGTACACCTTAGCACGTATGCATATTGTTATTCTTGTTCAAAATATATTCGCAAGAGGAGCTCGGGCAATAGTTCATCTGACCCAGCAGGCAATGGCTGCAGGGTCCGCACGTCGTTTTCACAGGTCTAAGAAGACCAATGTGGTAGCTGTGCCCGGTACAGATCCATAGGTATATTGTTCCGAGCAAATTGCAAATTGGGTCTACCCGTGTGTCAGTTGACTAAAGTTGACTAACATAACAAATCAGTTGGCCAGGTCTCCTGATCAAGTTTATTGGTCAAGGTTCCAGACCAAGACACAGACCAGACTTGTAGGCCTGCAGGTGTGGATACGGATGGATCCAGGGAGTCCGGTGCAGGGCAGGTTGTGGATCAAATGTGCAGCTCTTAGTTATATCTTTGATTTTAATGCTGAGGCTCAATTGAAAAAAGATTAGGATAAAGATCTCTCTCTCTCTCTCTCTCTCTCTCTGTCTGAGTGCTACTTCGTTTGCAACCTTATCAGGTAACTAAACATTATTCGTTCCAAAAACCGATTATAACTTCTGTCGGATGGGCCATTAATTGAAATAGTAATATAGGGCCACATAAGGTAAGCACTTGGAGGTGTTTCTTATTTCGAAATAACACTTAGATGGCATGTTTTAAGTTTTCGTTAGCTAGTGATTCCAATTCGATCTTTTAAGTTTTCGTTAGCTAGTGATTCCAATTCTAGGACCAATTTGGCAATTCAGACGATTACCGGCTTCATAACTAGATCTCAGTATCGTAATGAAAAACCACCAAGGTTAAGGTTGCTTTCTGGCTCAAATCATCATGTGGGTGAAACATCGAACACTGTTCAATTGGGGTTTGCTAAGCATAAGGGTAGGGCGATAGCTTATGGTACTGAAGTTGAGAGGCTAAGTGAAAGGTTGAGTCGTTTAGAGGAAGAAGCTGAGTAGATGAAACAAGCTTTTAACGACAGCTTAGAAGAGAGAAACAAGTTCTATTTGTTTTATGAGAGATTAAAGTTTTTCTTCACAGGGCTTGCCTGGTTGCAACTCTTGTGCAAAAAAATTAGCTTCTAACCCGAGTATCAAATAGATTTATGCATCAAGATTAAAACTTCTAACTTATTCAAGCTAAATCACCAAACAATCTCATTTTAAAAGTTGAACAATCAAATATAATCCAATTTTTAAGGGAAAAAAAGAGAAACTTAATAGCAACAACCAAACCCACCCTTAATATGTTTCAAGACTGGTCCTTAGTTTAGTCTTGTTTAAACGCCTTGGCCGAATGAACCTGCAACAGATGCAACTTTCAATAATACAACATCAAAAGCCGTTCTTTTTGAACCTTGCAACAGCAGCTAAGCACTGATAAATGATCTATCAAAACTTTTTTGCCATGATGCCAACAAAATTTGCCAAGTTGTTAACAATAAATTGTACAAGTCACTCACAGTGCATGACACTTTTGACTGGTTATACCGCTTAAATTGCAATAAGATACTTTCCGAATGTGTTACAGTAAGCAGGACTTAAAACCCTTTTCTATCTCCTGTGCGTCTAGGTTCTTCCCTATGAATACAATCTTGTTCATTCTGGGTTCATCTGGTCCCCATAGTCGATCAGGTGAACCTTGGAATATATCATGAACTCCCTGTCATATAAACACAAAAGTAGTTTAACTCGTAAGAATCCGATATCTCAATTTTTTGAAATGACCCAGATCAAGAAAATAAAAACAATGGAGAGGGTGTATACAATCACCTGGAAGACGAATCTCTCGTTCATACCCTCAACTGAAAGGAGACCTTTCATCCGATATATATCTTCACTTCGTTCCATCAACAGGGTACCCAGCCACATGTTAGCCTGAATATTTTTGTCAGAAAAGATCAACAGTTAACATGCAAGTATATCCATATAGTTAGATCCAATCATATGATGACATAACCATAGATAACTTTGGGGTCAAATATCAAGGCTAACCTTCTCAAGGTCTAAGCTCCCCTCACAAACTATGCTTACAGAAGAAACACCTGGATCATGAGTATGATCATGAGAATGATGATGATCATGATGCTCTGCGGAAGTATTCAAACATCAGCGATTCATCATGTCATAAAATCATAAGCACGAACATGAGAACGAAAGCAAAAATAAACGAGCTCATATTCGAGTAATGAACGACTATGAAAAATGCAAAATTTGCCATCGCCACTCTCAAAACCTGACCAGACCTAGCTCTCAATGTGTATGACTAGTTAAAAAAATATATTAAAAGCACATCATATAACAAATCTGTTGGAAAGAAATCCCCAGAGCAAGAAATGAATTTTCAGTGTAAACTTGAAAATTGAAAGACCAAAGAGTTTTAAAAAGATAAATGCATTACCATGCTCATGCTCATGATCATGACAGTTGTGGTGATCATGATCATGGCCGTGGTCATGAGCGGGATCATGATCATTATCATCCTTTGAACTTTCAGCATCAACAGCACTTTCAATTCTGGCAAGATCCAAGAAGAATAAGCTTAATGAGATACATTAGACAACTACTCCTATTTTTTAGAAGTTGATATCTTTAAAAAAAAAAAAAGGTTCATGTATGAGTCATTACCTCTCTAAGTCAAAGCCCCCAATACCAAGGACGTACTCGAGATCAACTTTCCCAAACTCTGTCCGCTTCATGTGAGCCATTCGATTTATGTTCTGTGATCAATCAGTTTTTTCAAGATTCTGGACACATAGCTAAGCACGAAAATGCAAATCCAGAAACAAGTCCATATAATTTATAGAAGAAAAGAAACTGACCCTTATCCGCTGAACCAAAGAAGCAATGTCCTTCTCACCCACAAGATCAGTCTAGCATCCATATGGAAGAACAATTTTGTTATTTTTAGCTCAAATCATTATAACTTCAGTACATAAAAGCTTGACTCTTCAACCTTAAACCACTCAATACAGATAATTTAATTAAAACCGGACGCTGCAGTTTCTATGCAGAATAGATTTTTTGATACCATTATAGCAATAACAAAGTACACTAAGTCACTAACTATGCAGCCAAGTTGTTTACTGGAAGCTACTGCTTTATACTTAACTAGCAATTCTTAGTTCTAAAACCGATTGTTTCTTGATTTTTACCATATTTATTGTGAACATAAAAATAAATACATTATCTAAAAGAACCACATTAGAAAGGTAACAGTAAAAATAGATCCATATCCAATCACCAGAAACTACCAACATAGAAATGCAAGAGGCCCAAAAAATTCTAGGATGCATTGGAAAGTGATCCGTTTTACCTTGTTCACTATGATACGGTCAGCATAAGCAATTTGCTCTACCGCTTCATTGACTACTCCGTTCGGCTTAACTTCATCGAGATGAAGTCCAATGTGCTTTGCATCAACCAAAGTCACAACACCATCTAATTTAACATCGTTAAAGACCTGATTCTCAGCATAAAATGTCTGAATGATTGGTGCTGGATTTGCCAATCCTACAAAGTAGCAAAGCAAGCATTTAATGAATGACAGCTACGAATGTCAAATACATATACACTCGTAAAAAAAGTGCGCTGCAGTATAAGTGATCCGCACCTGTCGTCTCAATTACAATATGATCAAAATTTCCCTTTTTCTTATCGACCAATTCAGCAATCATCCTCACAAGATCGCCTCTCACTGTGCAGCAGAGACACCCATTATTAAGCATAACTATATCCTCGGCCCCAGCAGCTTTTGCGGAAACTAAAGAACCATCTATGTCTACTTCACCATACTGAAAAAAAAATTAAAAAAATTGGCATAATCTATCAAATGTTTTGAAAGAACAATTGAATTTAACAAATTCGAAGTACATAAACGATGAGCAGTAAAGAAGAAGGGTAAAGAATATTATATGAAAGTCCCAACAAAAACTGATCATGAACCACAAATCAATATATGCACATTTTCCTAATCCAAATCAAGTTAACTCATCATACTAAAATTTATAACATCCAACTCATCGTGACATAATCAAACAACATACCTCATTTTCAATCACCGCGATGCGCTTCCCATGATCAGCAGTCAATATGTGGTTTAATAAAGTTGTCTGTTCAAACACAACAAAGATCATACTAAAAGGTCAATAACCATGTATCCACAAGTTCATTCCAACGTATACAGTAATTTAGGAACTAAAAGGCCACATTCTCAAATTAAGCCTATAATATTCCCGAAAAAAGAAGTAGCCATTAGGCAGTATGCTTAAGCTCAAACGCTGGCATAACCAGATTTATGCATATAAAATTTTCCTCTCAATTGCCAATAAGTGTATCTTAAGAATCAGTCCCCGCATTCTAGCACCATATTATAACATTATCTATGATGGGCTAAGGGCACTCCCACAGAAGGCTCCCTATGCTACACTTTGGGGATTAAATACAAACACTATTCAATCCCCTGAATAATAGGGGTTGGCTATATTATTCCCCTTGAACTGGGGACTAGTGTTCATAACTTCATTCTAGATTTGTTTTTTAAGTTTAGGGGGTTTGGTGTCTGTATTGTCCATATCTCCGTCTCTATTTTAAAGTTCGAGATATATAGATTAACTTTTTACGAATTTAAAATAGTTGCACGGGTGGGAATGCCCTAATTCCTATGATATTTTTCTAATATTTCTCGCGCGTTTCAGTATTAACAGCCATATCCACGTACTTTGGCATTAAGCACTTACACTAAGCAAAGCCCTCGTACCAAAATCAAAATCCAGTGAGAAATTAAGCTCAAATTCAAACAATAAATAATCATTCAGCAAATGAGAATTACTTACAAAAGATTATACCTTTCCAGAACCCAAAAAACCAGTGATTATAGTGGCCGGGATCCGATCATCCGGCGGAACCTTTGACTCCAACTCATAACCGTCAGTCTCTGGCGTCGCAGTGGTGGCGGCAGCGGAGAACCCGCGGCGGAAGCGATTCGAATTCGATAAATTGAAGCAAACTATTCTGGGTTGGGTACAGATGCTTCTAGGTAAGTGCACAGAGCTTCGACTAAATCGGGATTTCAGAAGGGTAGAACAGAATGAGGCTCGGAGATTGCAGAGAGGGGTGACGTGGCGCTTGGCGAAGCCGATGAAAGCGGTGGATGTGACCGTCGACGCCATGGAAGGCGTGAGAGAGAGAGAGAGAGAGAGAGAGAGAGAGAGAGATTTGAAGTCGAGAAGGAAAAAAAAGTGAGACAACAGAAAAAGAAAAATAGGGTTATATCCGCTACCCGAGATCGGTTTATGGTTCAAACGAATCGATTAGAGGTTTAACCGTTGTATTGTAAGAATGTAGAAGTAAAAATTAAAATGTTTTTAAGTACAAATTTTAAATAGCAAGGTGTTATTTATATGGCAACTCAACCAAGGAAAATATCCTCCGACACCTATAAAGGGAATGCACCGGTAAAACATAACATTTGGATCACAAAGATAAAATTTAGTATAAATAATTAAATATTTCTCTCTAAAAAAATTTTATTGCTTAATTCTCTTTTTGTGCCCAACTGTTGTGAATAATCTATCCATGGACAAAACAGTACAAGGTCACCATACTTTAAATTTAGTTATTTGCAAATTTTACCATGCAATTTGTACCGTGTGCAATTTCATTAAAACCATGGAAACATAAATTGAATCCGAAAATAAAGAAAAAAATATTTTGCTAATTTCATACCAATCTTCTTGCAATGGATAATGTTTAAATTTCATATATGAATAATTGAGAACCCTCGATTTCATACATGAATATTTAAAATAGGAAAAGAAAACAAATACTAAAACCACTAATTTATATCACGATGATGCTCTTATCTAATTTTATTCTAAAAGTGTAAAGTTCTATAAAAAATTCCAAAAAATGATAATAATGTATTTAAC
>MKEJ01071907.1:0-14647 GCA_001753735.1 Embelia ribes | reverse complement strand
TTGGAGAAAATTAACCGCAACTTTATGCCAGAGAGTATGAGATTAAAGAGATTTTAAGAAAAATAAAGATGAACAAATAAGTTGAACTGGATGCCATCCCTATTGGGGTTTGGAAAGTTTTGGATGAAGTAGAGATAAAATGATTAACAAATCTATTTAACAAAATTTGGCAAATAGGAAAATATCCGATGAATGGATAAAGAGTACTTTAGTAGCTTTATATAAGAATACGGGCGATATATAGAACTTTTCAAATTATCTTGGTATAAAACTCATGAGTTGTACTATGAAGCTCTAGGAGAGAATAATTAAGTAAGGTTAAAATATAATACTACAATTTTGGAAAATCAATTTGGTTCCATGCATGTGAGATCGACTAGAGAATCTATTCATTTACTGCGACAACTGATGCAGAGCTATAGATCGAATGAAAAAGACCTACATATAATTTTTGTTAATTAATTTGTAAAAAGGCTAATGATAGAATTTCGAAAGAGATACTTTGGTAGGTTTTGACAAAAAAATATTGGTTCTCTTTAAATATATACTCCCTCCATCCACTAATTATTGGCTATATTTCTAATTCGAATGTTCAAAAATTATTGGACAATTCTATTCTAGGATATGCAATCATTACAAAATAAGATAAATTACTATTTCTTCCCTTTTTACTTATTTACGAGGTGAAGTCAAACCAAATATAAATAGAGGTATCTTGGTAATTTGTTTATAATTTAAAATATATATTTGAAATTGCATAAAACTGTTTGTCAAGTCAAACAATCAAATTTTGGATAGAGAGAGTAAATATTATCAAGAACATGTATGAAGGTGCAGTTCAATATCAAAATATGTATTGGCTTGTCATCAAGCTTTCTTATTACAATTGTGTTACATCAAGGTTCAACGTTACACCCTTTTTTATTTACAATAGTAATGAATGAGCTGACAAGGTACATCCAAATCGAAATGCCATATTGCATATTATTTGCTGATAATATAATTTTGGTTGACGAAACTACATTGAGTATAAATGATAAACTTGAATTATGAAGACATACTTTAAAAATCTCATGATTTTAAACTTAATACATTGAAAACTAAGTATATAGAGTGTTGTTTCAATAAATGACTTATGGTGGACCCGATTGTGGTTAATTTAATGGGATGTAATATCAAAAACTGATAATTTTCGATATCTAGGATAAGTTTTGCAAAACAATTGTGTGATAGAAAAAAATGTCAATCATAAGTGCATTCGAAATTTTATGTGATCAAAATATGTCCCTATGGTTAAAAGAAAATTTTTACAAGACCGCGGTATGATCAGTTTTATTGTATAGAAGTGAGTGTTAGGAACAAACAAAATAAACACAAGATGAGTATGGTAAAGATGCGTATGTCGAGGTGAATGTGTGGAAAGATTAGGAAAGACATAATTAGAAATGAAGATATTCGTGTTAGGTTAGGAATGACACCAAGTGAAGATATGATGAGAGAAGCATTTGAGATGATTTGAACATAAAACAAGGAGATTTGTTAGTGTACTAATTAAAAAATGATAGATTATTGGAGTGGAAATGGGGAAAAAAAAAAAGGATAAACTTCTAACTATATGGATACTTGTTTACCCACCCACGCGATGCATGGTCTTGCAAATTATAGCTGCAAAATTATAAAAATAAATTGAAATTAATAACAAAACACAACTAAAATATGAACAGCAAATTATATATCACATTACTGAATTACAATTGTACATAAAAATTAAAAAAAAAAGCAGGAAGCAAAAAATTGTGTAAGTGAATAGTAAAGCAATAAAATATAACATTTCAAAAGAGATTTCATTACAAATTACATCCAAATTAATAATAAAAAATTAACAAAGAAACAATTCATTATCCCAAAATGCAAACTGAATTACAAGAAGTAATAAATGAATAATATAAATGCATTAAGAATAATATATATGGATGGAAAGAGAGAGGGAAAGATAGAGGGGAAGATGATGAGTGGTTGCGAAGGATGAAGTAAACATGGTAATGGAGTGAGAAGTTAATTGGACTAATTTGCTCTCAAAATAACTATTTTAAAGTCACCTTGACTGAGGGTAATGCTGGGAGGTGTAAAATTTGTCGGTTGTTGGGAGTATGAATATGGGGGAAGTTACACTTACGGTTTATATAATTGTCGTAAATGCCCTTATGAAACCAATTGTTATATTAAAATGAGTTGTAAATTATGAGGATTTAAGGGTAAATTTTGGCACACCACAAAAGTCAATACGCCTTCATCTTGAGAAATAGTCAAATTTGTGTTCACTTTTAATTATAGTATAGATAAATATTACAAAAGAATATGCGTATGCATTATCATTCAAAATGAGTACATGTTTTTTGATAGAACGAGTGGTGTCGAAAAATTCAAGTTTTTTACCCGACATGATTTCTTATTTTCTAATTTCATTTAGCATACTCCAATTTATTGAAATTTTTAATAGTTGAATGATAATGACTACGGCAACTTTATATTATTTACAACTATTTTTACGTAATTCTAATATAAAAATTATATTTCTTCTAATTTATGTATAATACTTATAAGTATTATTTGAAGATATATTTTTACATCCATCGGAAAAATATACTTTTGTTATTATACAATTAAACCAAACGAGTCGAATCCAACTTTTGATCCCGGAATGCTTCGCATGGAGCTCTCGAATTACTTATTGAGTGTAAATGTTACCTCATGTATGATGCAATATGTTCGGTCTCTTTCTCCAATTTACAATTATGAAACGGTATACTTTTTCGATGAGTGGAAACCAAGCACCGCCTGATTTGTAACCGGCGCAAAATGGCTTCGGTTGGTGAATGAAAAGCAACATCAGAGGTTAGAACATCCGAAATTTAATATTCATCCCTAAAATATTTTTTAAAATTTTGTCCGTGATTTTTAATCTAACGAATGAGGCTAATATGTTAGTTTGTAGCCCCTGAATCCATTTTTTATCTTTCCAGGACTAGAGCATGTTGAGGGCTCGATTAATTTTATTTATGACTAAAAACATTTAGTTATCTAATTTACAGTGTACGAGTAATATTCATTAATAATTTCTTGTCATTTGATTATCTGTGAAATATTCCCACTTAGAACATTCTCATCAGTAGCGGTGTCCATTAGATCTAGCGACGGGTTCACTGGTCTGTGTGTTTGTGGATCTGGGAGAAAAAATATGAGACCATACTCGTACCGCACCCCGCATATATGTGGTGCGGGTGCAAGTCACGGTATGGGTGCGGATCCACCTGTAAGGTTACTGGACTGATCAAGCAGGTAAGTCGACTAACTTCCTAAACATGTTACATTTTAAGTTACAAGTTAATTATAACTTATTTTCTCATTAATAATTTATATTATTTTTTTTATAATTTGTAAAATACATAATTACACTATTGTAATAATATAGGAAAAAAACAAAATATATATTTTTGAATTCCGTTTGAGTAAGAAAATAAAACTTACATTTTAATTCATATTTAAGGCATCACATTTTATTTTTATAATCAATAATAGAAATACAACTAAATCACAAAAATACTCAAATTTAAATCATAACATCGCTCATTAACTCTTCTCTTCATCAAATAATTTTTTTTCCATCAATCTTCGTTGCACATGGAGGTCTCAACTATACCGAAATTGAATGAAATAAAAAATAAAATAAAATAATTGCTAAGTTTTTCATTTTATTTTTACGTGTTTGTTGTAATGCCTAAGTAAGTGAAAAGTGTTATCACATTTATTACCATTTAACTCAATACCACAAAAATTACAAATTGTTTTAATTATTTTCCCACCTTTTGGGTAAAGTAAACCAATATTTTCCCTTGTAAATCCAATACACATTTTGGAAACTTTTCTACAATTATCATTTTTTGCACTAGAGTTATTTCTATCGATATTACTTTATTTATATAGATAAATAAATTAAAAAAACACATAATAAATTTCAAACAGCCTAAGGATTAGAATTACAAATTTAGAAGTACATCCAAATGAAAAAAAAGGGATTAAAAATTGAAACAATATGGAGTGTAGTGGATATGATTGAATTTTGGTAAATAACATTCTATGTTTTTGTAAAATAAGTGATTTGAGACCTTATAAAGTGTAAATATTGAGAATTATTAATTGATTGTTGTTGTATTGATATGGAAAAAACTAACGCATTTTTTATAGTCGTTGCACTATAACAAACTGATTAATGAACTGACCATAATGATGAGTGGATAGCCCAACCATTACATTGCAACTGCTACTGGAAGAAGTTAGTTGACTTATCTGTGGTCTGCAGGGTAGATACGGATTTACCCAGCAGATTCGCAGGTCCAAAGCTTGCGGATCTAATAACCACCAGTATCTCTATTTTACGTCACAAAAGTTGGGTCCCCAGTAAAGTAAAATGCTTTGCTTCACTAAAGTTGGGCCACTACTTGTAAAACCCCCGTAAATAGTATATTTTTAATCGGAATCCTTATATATCACTCTTTAAATAATTAATATGTAAATTAATTCAAAATAAATATTCCTATTACGTAACTTTTAAAAATCATTTTATCATATTAAGATAATAACAAATGATATTTCTACAAAATATCCACTAAATAATTTAGTGGCTGTTTGGTTTGTACATCGGGGCTACGGGAGATGGTTTTGGAATAAAGGCTGGAAGAGAATTGTTGTTGAGACGAGCTCGCAGGAGGCGTTGAATGCTATTGTGGTACACCCGGACTATAATACTTTTACGTGTATTAATTAATTACGATATCCGAATTGAATTTGCTCATTTCGGTGGATTAGCAGGGAAACAAACTCGTGTGTGGACAAGTTGGTAAGACTAAAAGATCGCTGTAGTATCAAGATCGATGAGTTCGTAGATCCACCGGCTGAGATTCTTCTTTTGCTAGCTTTAAATGGTCCACCTCAATGAGGTGATATTTTGATGTAATTTCATTTTTGTTTTTCATTGTCTTTAGCGTTTGCACTTCCATTTTCAATCCAAAAAAATAAAATAAAATAAAATAAAAAATAACTACTTTCATTTCTTAATTGGCTTGCTACAACATAGGAAGATAAGGATAGAGTTTAAGGTTGTTAGTTATTTTTTATGTTGAGAAATTAACTTTTATCTATAGAGATCATGACATGCAAGTAAATATTCGTTCAAAACTTATTTTTCCATTTTTTAATAAATTCTCAATAATCACCTTTTCTGATATGCTAATAACAAGTGGTATTTCTACTAATCAAATATAGTTAACAACTTAGGAAGATCAATATAAATAACAAAGTTTTTTCAAATCCTATCCAGAAAAACAATGACAAAAATAATGATAAATAAATGCTTAGGCAGCAACAAGATTATCAATATAATGACATTTACACTTCTAAGGGCCTGATTGGTTAGAAGTAGAAGGGAGGGAAAGTGGTGGGACTGGACAAATTAATTAAAAAAAGAGGAAGGAAGGAAGGAAGGAGAAGGGAGGAGCTAAATAATTATATTTGTTTCAAGGGGTTGACATAATTTGACTTCGTAATATAATTTAAACATTGGATCTTAAAATCTTATTTTACGATCACCATCCCTCCCCTCCATTTCCTTCATTAAATCTATCTAAACACAATTTTATCTAATTCCATTCACCTCTCATTCCAAACCCTTCAACCAATCAAGCCCTGAGTTTCTGTTCTTATGTAAATCCTACTCGAGCAATGAGAAAAAGCATGGTATTAGTATTAATTACAGCTTGATGATATATTCTGCAGTTAGTTTTTTTAAAAAAAAAATTATCTAAGAGTCATGCAGCTTCTAATTGAAAGAAAATATGAAGAGAACTTTGTAAAGAAATTGATTTATTGACGAGCAAAACGATTAGAAATTAACTCTAACATTAAATACTAACAACTACATTCATTATATTTAACAATACATGAAGCAATACCGCCATCATTAAATAATTCAACATAGTGTATTACTCAATAATATACACTATCCTTATCAAAAAAATAATGACAAATAAGATGGTGCCAATTATATTTATCTTCAAATCACTACTTCTATCGTTTTGCCCCACTACAAAGAGAGAGCAAAATTGTTTATTTTTCATAATTTGCAACTTCCAATCTATAACTTCAAGGCTGACCTTGGGGAGAGTCACAAATTCTTAAATGACATAAAGTTGAGGAGTCAACTCACTGCAATTCTTTTTATTTACAGTCACTTGTCAAGGTTTCGAGAAAAAAACAGATGACATACTACCAAAAAGAAATTCAAGATCATTAATTGTGATTTTCAAGACACATATGAGCAATTGTAGAATGTCTATTTTGTCACGCTCCAAAATTCAAAAAATCTGAAAGATGGGTGTTTCTCTTTTTAAAAAAAAAAAAATTAAAAAAATTAAAAATTAAAATGAATGTCACGTCATGTCATGCCATGCCACGCCACGCCACAAGTCATACTATATACATACTTCGCATTTAGAAAACATTTTCTCAAAAAACATTATATAAGTTTGTTCCAGAAAATAAGTCGAAATATATGCTTTTATCAGTCAACAAATTCAAATTAGCCAACATATATAACATACTAGTCGACATAATTAACCCCAAACTGAAACAGTACACTCTGGAACAAAAATAGCACCACATCAATTGGCATATATGTCTCAACAGTTAACATACATCAAATCAGTCGATTTATATGTACTATCAATCGACAAGTTATCCTACAGACAACAACAAGAAATAAACACCCTTCTTTATGTAAACAACTTCCATTCAAGCTATATCCTTGATATAAAAGTAATAAAAACATGTTTGCAATACTTATCTACACCCAAAAGAATACAACACATCTTCATTAAGTCCCAAATAAAATATCACAATAATGAAGGAGGCTACAACAAAATAAAACTACACAAAAATATAAATTCCAAAAAAAAAAAAACTACATCAATCAACCAAGTATCTAATTATGCTCAACTCCTGCCTCCGTACCAACAAAACAACGCATACAAAGAAAGAGCATGGAAAGTAATATAGTTAGACTATCACTTACTCGATAAAAATGAGACTACGCTATATGTATGACATGAATATACATGCTACGACATATAAAAAGTAATAAATCATGTTCATGAGTGCTAAATGAAATATGAATGCAATGCATGCCAATGCTACGACATAACTACATAAATTGTGCCCATGCACAACACCAATACACAATGCCTAAAAAGTTGGGACTAGTATACCTATGCATTTTATAAAGAGTGATATGATCCGCCACTCGCATGTGATGCAATCAAAGTCTTCACTGACTCACCACTTGCATGTCACGCAATTAATAGATAATTTCTGATCAGGCTTCCTAACTTTCACGGTAAGATTGTATGCCTCAATGCTTTCCACGCATTTTTATAAGAACGATACTTTTGTCTTGAAAAGAAGGGAAAAGGATTCATAACTATGCAACACATGCTTCGATGATAAATGAGTCTTTTCAAATCAAAACCACGCTTATGCAAATCTATGCCTTTGCAAACCACGCATTTTTTTTTTTATAAAACTTCACATTTTAATAAACGTGAATGTTTATGCCACGCCACATAAATGAAATGCTACACATTAAATATGATATTTAAGTTACATATGATAAGAAAAATAATTTATCATGTTATAACTATGCCAAATAACCATGCCAAATAACTACACATACACGATGTATCAATTACATCAATATACGATATAAATCTCAAATTTATATAAGAGTTATAGTCTAATGTGCCTTAATTGCACTAGAAAGACCCCTAGCAAGGTCATGCCCAAAACCCCCAAATACGCCTCCACTTTACCCCGCGATTTGATGTAGAAGATGAACACGGATCGCAACGTATCTATAGAAGAAATCGATCTACACGAGATGAAGAAGTAGAAAATCAACTTTGTTTTAACGTACCTTAGAGGCATGAAAATCAAGTCAACACAAATGAACGAGATGAGAGACGAGACTTACCTCAAAATGTTGCCTTCGCATCAAGGACCTCAAATATCTAATTTATTTGAGTAGACAAACAAAGATGATAGATGAAATCGGAGCATAAAGATTAAAGGAAATAAATCACTCTCACTCCCTTTTTCTCTTCTCTCACTAGTTGAAAAGGGGGAATGGGGAAAAGTGAGTTTGATGTGACTTTGAGTCAAAAAGCACTTTTTGAAATTTTCCCGAATAGTCAACATTAGGGGTGTTTGCAGTTCGGTTTGGATCGGTTTTGAGACAAAAAGCCATCCGATCCAAAGATAAAAAGAGCATGCAGTTCGGTTAAGTTTGGATGGATTTCTTAAAAAAATACGATCTGATCCGATCCAATTAAATGCGATTTGGATCGGTTCAGTTAATTCGATTTTTATCAACTCATCATTACATATTTTTAAATGCAATTTGAGAGTAGGAAAGTTTTGAATGAAACAAAATAGAACCTGATTTTTTTTTTAAAAAAAACAAAACAAAATGACAAAGTTATGATTCTGTTATGTTGCTTATGCCATGTGTCAATCTTATATAAAAAAAAAGCAAAAGTTCCAAAGTCTAAAAAAGAAGCAAGCAGCCTAAAAGTCTGGTGACCTCTGTATACTATATAGAATGGGAACACAAAACGCACAACATAATAGCATAAAAATGCATGTTGTATATATATTGCGGTTCGGTTCGGTTTCCATTAAATATAAAGACTAAATATAAAGTCTAAAAAATGATAAAAGTCTTTAATCTTGACCTTTGTATACTGTATAGAATGGGAACACAAAATGCACAGCATAATAGCATAAAACACATGTTGTATATATTTTGTGGTTCGGTTTGGTTCGGTTTCAGAAATTATAACTAATAACCGAACCAAACAGAACTGCTCGGTTTTTATAAAAAAATCCAAATCAAATTGGTTTTGATCGGTTTTCGATTAAGTTGGATTAGTTTGTGATTTTTTTTTTGATCGATTTGGGACTGATGGGAATCAGTCGACATATACTACAAATCAGTCGACTGATTCACAATCAGTTGACATATTTACTCCATCAGTCGACATATTTATCCAATAGAATGCCCTGGACCCTTTTTAACTCCTTTACGCTTGAAACTTGATTTTTCTCAAGACATAAAAGTTGTAAACAATTAAAATATATTTCCAACAGTTTATTATGGGCCTCATTGGACCTTTTATTTGAAAGATGTTGAACTAAAAGGTAAACCGAAAGGGGGAGGAGAGGGTGAATTGGTTTTCTAAGAAATTTTATACGTTAAAAAAACTTTTCCTCTTGTTTTATAAACGTGAAATGATACGAATGATGAATAAAATGGTGAGTATAATAAGTAAATTGCAGAATATAAAAAGCTTAAAGTAAAGAGATACAAACATCACAATTTATAGTGGTTCGCCAACAGTCATCCCGAAAATGAATCGGTAGACCCCTACGTGCACTTCATCAAGGTTGATGCCTTGAGTTACCTTTATAATGAATAATTTAATATACTCTAAAGAACCAGTTAGATTGGTGGGTTCTAATTGCAACCGTAACCAAATAGTTTCAATCAGGTACTACTTGGAAAAACCTAACCCTTGAGCTACCCGAGATGTTGTTTAAGCTTGTACTCACAATCCAAATAAAATAGCTCTCAAACTACCCAAATTTCACTCAAGAAGATTACCTAGGAATTTAATAGATTACTTCCAAAAGTTTACAAAAAATTATGTATAAGAAGATGGTAGAATATATCACTTGAATATTTTCTCTTACAAAATAAGTATACAATTGTAAGAATAAAGAAGGGAACTAAGGCTTTTTAGCTTTTTGTAGAGCTTATCTCTCTTGTAATGCTTGTGAAGGATTATATTGTGTTTCAATTGAATGGCAATGAGTCCTTTTTATAGCGATCTTTGGTGAAGAAATTCACATGGGTAAGGTTAAAGATGATGAACATGATTGATGATTTTTAGCTCTTGCTTATGACTTTTAAGTATCAATCAATCCTCAAATTTCTTGGAGTTGTTGAGCAAGATATTGAAAAGTCAGTGTTTTATCAAATTTGGTGAAGAAAAAATGTTATATGATTTGAAAAAAATGAAGCTAACCACTAATCATGACTTTTGAAACTGAACATGTGTTGTATCTGTTCTGTATGACGACTTGTTCACTTTTTTCCATCGACATTTGTCAATTTTTGAGTCTTGATCAAAGTATGAAAGTTGTAAAAGTTTGAAATCCTTTGTAGAAATGTAAGGTAGACTTTCATTGGATTTTTGAGTAGAGATATATGCCCATTTTACTAAACAGTGTTAGTTTTAAATACATGTTCGATTTTTCTTTATTTTAGCCCTCTTGCCCTTTGAATTGGATCATTGTCAAAGCATAAAACTTGTGGATATTTGAATTTTCTTTCCAACCATATTTTGAAATTTTCAATTGGATTTATGAATTAAGAGATATAATTATTTTACCAAACAATTTTTAAATAAGTAAGTTTAAATCTGAAATACAATCAACAAAAATGTTAGGAAAAACAATAATATAAGAAATATATATTTTTTACAATTTTTGTTATCATCAAAAATAATTTATTTTAATTTTAAAATCTTGTGGCAACAAAAGATATAATCAAAATACTAAATAGATGTCATAATGACAATTTAACTTCCAACATCGAAACTAAATGCAACATGCCACGACAACAACGAATAAAATGCCACGGCATTGAACTCCACATTACCACAACAAACACCAAGAGTAAAATAAATAATAATACTATAACTCGAATAATATTATCATTTATTAAAGCGAAAAATTCTTACAAAATTTTCAAGATGTTACAAATTGTCTTAAATAAAATAATTATCTTTGATGAGAATGTATTGTTATAATTTTTTGATATAAGTTCCAGAAAAAGTAGAGAGATATGAGGCAAAATAGATGTGAGTTTTTAAGAGAATAAAATTTATGTTTGCTTTTTATGTTTTTGTTCTTATTTTCAGCCATTGGATTTTTTTTGTAGTGTTAGAAATCCAACTGTGAATTTTTTTTTTTTTTTGATCAAATTTTGAATTTCTTTTATATAAATGATATCTCTTCTTCTGTATTTTTATTTTTTAATTTTTTTTTATTATATGATATTTATCCTTTTATTATTTTTTTTCCTTTTTTCGCCAATCCTTATTTTTTCATTACATGATATTATCCCTTTGTAATTTTCATTTTCTTTTTTTTTTTGGCCAAATCTAGGATTTATTTATTGTCAAACACATGGTAATTAAAAAATTGATATATATCATATTTATAGAGTAATGTTTTTTTTCCCTCCATCCTTGGATCTTTTTCTGGTGAATGAAATCTAGTAGTAAAAAAGTGCATGTAGCATTGTATTATTAACCGGGCATAGATTTTATATATAGTCTAGATATTTGTAATATAGATTTATATATAGTTTAGATATTTGTAATATCAAAAAATGTATTTTTAATACATAACCGTCTTTTTGATTAAATGTGTTTTCATTAATATAACTTACGAATTTTCAAACAGTCATATATTATTTATTAGTTTATTTGTATTATAGTCACTTCTTGTTTGCTTTATATTTTTAAGGGTGCATTTTCCACTTCCCGTTTTCTTTACCGTATTCGCTTCAATTTTTACTTTCGGAAACTACAATGAATATTGAAATAATGAGATAATATTTGTTTTCAAATTGTAGGTTGTTAATGAAATTCTCAGGTTGACAAATATTTCCCCAGCATTTCTTCGTAGAGCAAGAAAAGATGTTCTAGTCAATGGTATAGTTCTGTGTGAAGTTATTTACTACACGAGCAACTTTTATTTTTTTAAAGAGACAAGGTAAAGACAGTGTGTGGAAAAAAAAAAAGACATAATTCGATATGGCCTTCAGGTTATACAATTCCGCAAGGTTGGCTTATTATGGTTGCCAATTCAGCTCAGCAACTAAATTCGAGTACTTTCAAAGATCCATTGGCATTCAATCCTCACCGTTGGAAGGTAATACAAACTTAAGTCATTTCAAATAAATATCTTCACAAGTAATCTTCTTACTGTACCGTATTCTTATCTCATATTGGTTGATGAATTCAGGAACTTGATTCGAGTGTTATTTCGAAAAACTTTATGCCTTTTGGCTTTGGAGCTAGACAATGTGCAGGCGCGGAATATACCAGAGTGTTCATGTCGATGTTTTTTCATGTTTTAAGTTCAAAATTTAGGTAAATTTTGTATATTTGACAGACCAGGGGTTTGCCTTAAGTCAACCCACTGCCCTACCATTAGCCGTTCCCAAATCTGCAAAAACATTAAAAAGACTTTTAAACATCGACAAACCAAAATCAAACCGTCTATTGGTAGGAAGGAGGGCAGCCTGAAGAAGCATCTCAGCTTCTAACTTTATAATCCATGATTTCTTTATCATGTTGTGAACTTCTACAAATCTAGACTCACTATTGCATCTTTTATACTGACTTTTTTAATAGGTGGACAAAAACTAAGGGAGGAGATAGCATCAGCCGAAAACCATTTCTGAACTTTGGAGATGGAATTTACATCAAATTTTCAGAAAAAGCATGATATTTGAATATTCAGGAAGCCAATATTCATACGCCTTGTTATTTTTTTAAGATTTGTGGCATTTTATTCGTTTTGTTTTTTTTGTCCAAGTTTGTCATGTTTGACTCAGTGACATAGCCAAGATTTCTTCATTTCCCTTTTTTACTTTGAAAATCTGCTACGTTACCATAAACTCCTGAAATAAATCATTACAACGATCTGTCAAGTTTAAACAGATCGTTTAACTATTTTTGTCATGGTTGAATGTATTTTGCTTCGAATTTTGAGACAATCTCACAATAATCTCCACATTTGATAAAAACATCTGAAAAAACAAAACAAGCACCATCATCAAAGAACAATGATAACCATATGTCAAACACGCCATGACTCACCTCGAATTAGACCCTCTTGCACACCACCTCTAATACCAAGAGATGATCATCCCTCTTTACCGAGTGAACTTGAAGTTGACTTTATTCCCATACAATCATCATGTGCCACTTGACTTAACCGCTAAGAATTTTCCGAACAAGTCTCTTATCAAACCATGCAAAGGTCCATTGCGCATCCACAACTTTTGTCGCCATGACCACATTGTCACCTAGGGCTAACCATGACACCAATTTACCTTTCTGTCAACCTTCTCTGTAGCCATCAAACATCTTTAACTCCAATGTTAGGCCTCACCGCCTTTCCAAAGAACCATCATAACTCTGACGACCTTACCACATGAATCCAATAGTACGTTAACTGCCTTTCCATCTATTCCTATGACTCCGACTGTCTTGCCATGAAGTATGAGACTCCGACGATAATATCACTTGTCTTGCCATATTATTGCAATAGAGAATAAATAGGAGCAAAACCAAATCCACATGTAGGAAGAAAAAACAACGAATCTATCAGCAACACCTACAATTGTAGGGTCATTGTAATTTGTAGATGATCCAAACTCAATCTTCACAGCCTTTAAGAATCTCTACTCCATTCTTTAGTGATTTGTAAGCTCCACCTTAATTCTTAAAGAGAACCTTGGAAGCACTGCACCGTCCCAAACAAATAGAGTTGTTTCTTAGACCTAGGTCGTGCTCCACCTCCATAGTTCTTTCGGGTATGCCTTACATCCATTTTGAGCTTCACCGTTCTTCCATAATATTCATAATGTCACAAATCATATCATCATCTAAACAAACCGAACCTGCTCTTTCAAAACAACTTGGTGAGCACCTCATATCTAAGATACAAGTTTGCGTGCTTACAAGTATCCGTGTGTCTTTATTTTCTTCAAAGAATCAAGAAACTCGCGTCACTGAGTTTCTACAATACTTAATCCATTCGTCTCCATAGCTATCATCAATAATACTAACGCAATTAGCCAATGCTCATAATACAACTTGTTGGTTGTATCACCAATCAAGCTAAAACTGTAGCTCTATACCACTTGTTAGGGTATCAATTCGCCCCAATCCGTCGAACCTCTGAATCCAGACGAACCCGAGGATATGAGCTAAAAGAACTCAAAGATAACTATAACAACCCATTCCTTGCCTACATCAATCATCTGTTTAAAATCTATATATATATAATTGTACAGCTCCAATTTAATATATCGAGTATAATACAGTGCATTGCAGTGGAACAATGTAACCTATTATCTCCTGTTTACATATACAATGAAAGCTGTACACTGGCCAAATGATTTAATAGAAGGTATAAATATATTTTTCGTTCTGTGTACAAGTCCAAGAACATATCTATATTTTCATACAACTTCCAATCAAATACAGATAACATATAATATATTATGTCATTGCCTCCGAATCTAGTACACACTACTTAAGGCAACAACAGTATGTAATATGAAGGCCACTTAAGGCTTGAATAACAATTTACATCCCAGGGCCATTTAAAATGCGAAAAAATATACAACAAACATCAATGGCCACTTAAGGTACAACAATATATACAACATACATCA
>MKEJ01071902.1:0-19602 GCA_001753735.1 Embelia ribes | reverse complement strand
GTAAAATTAAAATATAAATATATATATTTTTATGTATTCAAATCCGAAATTAATGTGTCAAGCGCTCTCTAAAAAATTTGAGCTATTCTGCAATTGAGTCATGCATTTATACTAAAGAACATCAAATAAGACTGAAACGAGTACAGATAAACTATATCCAACATGATTAACAAGCCTGCTTGGGTTTACGACTTGGTAGAATACATATTAAAATTAATTATTGATGTCCGACTTTGTAAGTTTATAATCTAAATTCTATATGTAAATTTTGAATGAAGTTTTATATTCTTTTTTCTATCTTGATTCATTGATATAAATATTTGATTACATAATAGTTAGATTTTACAAAGAGAAAATTAAAATAATTGTCAAGAATAAGATCATAAAGTATCCATCATGTGACAAATTTTGGTAAATTATATTTTATAAAGAGAACAAACTTACTTGCATAGATGTTTCAGAAAGAGAGCAAATTTGTATGCGCAGATATTAGAGTAAAAATTTATGTTTATAGAATGATCAATTATTTAAAAATTAATGCACAAATTATATATTTTTTATTTTGATGTGGGTCTCAATTTATAACATTGAGCGGTTTTAAACAACCCCATGACATGATAATTGCAAAAAATGATGCGCTTAACTTGTTAACAGTTAGGTCCAAATTTTTTCATTAGCTAATAATTATATGCAAATTTTGGAACTTTTGTGGAGACTCTCGTATTTGAGATTTTGTCGGGTAATTATAACTGAGTTATATTATTAAAGTACTCCATGTCGTAAGTTAATTTTTTTAATCTACAATATTATTAGATTTACTTTATCTATCGCACAAAATTATGAAATGTAAAATAAAAGGCTTTGACCATAGTTATTATATTTTGAAGTGGTTCATTGAATAAAGAATGGTATAATAAATCATGTTTATCGTATTATAATCGTCAATCGATGAAATTGGAACCAAAGTGTCAAATAGAAAATTATAATATTTTAACGACTAAATTACATATACACGTAATGTATGTATAGGTCCACTAATATTTTAATACATGGCTACATATATCTAGGAATTTATTATCTATGTATATATGAAAATTCCATCCAAAAAAAAAAGGGGTCGAGATGAGACGATGGGCCGGGTTAGAGAGTATGTATATATATATATATATGTGTATGTATGTATACACGCAATGCGTGTATAGATCCACTATTATTTTAATACATGGCTACATATATATAGGAATTTCTTACGTATCTACGTGTATATGAAAACTCCATCCGAAAAAAAAGGGTCGAGATGAGACGATTGGCGGGTTAGAGAATATGTACATGTGTGTGTGTGTGTGTTAGGTTATTTCCACTATGAGTTGTTAGTAGTTGCTTGTGCTTGGGGTTTTAGATTTTTATTTAGTTTAGGTGGGAAAATTAGTTTGTTTTTGGTGCCGTTTTTCTTATTGGTTGTGCACGACAGGCTGGATGGGAGGTTGTGGGGCTGAGGAATTCAATTATTTGCTTTTGCTTGTAATGCTTTCAAAGCTTTTTGTGTGCTTTTTTGATGGAGTGATTTGAAATTTTAACTTTTTGAGATTGATTGCTAGGAAGATGTGATTTATGTTCTATGGTGAGGTTAAGTTTGTATCACCACTAGGAAAAAAAAAAAAGGACCTTTACCAAACATTTTGAAGTACTATGTAAATAATGTATGAGTAAATTGATTTTCTTTGATTTATTACACGTGAAAATTGATTATCTGGTATCAGTATGCTATTTTTTTTTATGCCTAACAAATAAATCTATTGGGAATGGTATCATTAATTTTCTTTTTCCACCAAGTAATATGGCCACTCGACTCAAAATCATAAATACATTTTGGATCCCTAAGCTTCGTGAATCTTGTTTTAAATAATACATTGAAAAATATTATATATTAACATTATGGAATATATATATATATATATATAAATCTATTCAAAAGATTTCACGGATGTTAAAAACCAGAATGTATTTGGTTCATTCGGCCAATCATAATTTAGTGTAGTTCTCGTTCAACTTCTGCTTAATTATGGTTTTACAATCGAATGAGCTAATTTTTTATTGCTGTCTTTGTGAAAATATATTTTCCTTAAATAAATATGGTTTTACGAATAAATTAGCAACAAAATTTAAAATTTATACAAACTAAAATTTACAACTTTGCCGAAACTTTTGTTAAAAAAAAAATAATAATAACTTTAGCCGAACAAGTGACGATAATAAAATTTTACGGTTTACCAACCCAACAAAATTTAACAAACAACAACTTTTATCCTCAGCATAAGCCTCCACCCGGAAAAAAAAAAAAGAAAAAAGTAAAAAAGTCATCCGCTTTTGTGACTGCTTATTGTCAACCATGTTCTAGCATTCTAGGTGAATACCTTCGTGTATCTATTTTCGCTAGAATCATCCACCGGAAAGTGTTTCTTTTCTAGTGGATGTACATACATATAGAGTTAAGTCATTTATATTGTGCGAATTTCGAATCATGACTACGCATCAATTATGTTAAGTGCTACATGCATCTTATATTTTGGCAATACAACTGCGATGCAATGTGTCCATATCTTAATTGTCTAAGTGAGAATTGGAAGTGAGAATCGTTTGAAAAATGAAAATGGAATTGGAAAACGAAAATGCGAAGGACAAACGGAAATCTCTGATATTATCAATAATTAAATTATATTCTATATGAGTATAGAAGAATATTGATAAGATATGCTGGAGACTATATGTAATTACAAATATTTTCACATATTTTCAAGTAAAATATTGTCAATATATAATTATCATATAAAAATAATTAAAATAATTTATTTTATTTATTCCTAAGAGTTCTCTCATATTACGGAAATTTGTTGGAAGCGAGTTTCTTATAAAAGTTTCAGAAACACGGTAGTTTCGTTGAAGCAAGTTTCCGATATTAAACCCATTTTCAAGTAACTATGGTCTAAATAAACCCATAAATTGGGATCGAGCCAAAAATTGAAAATGGGGACCAATGAACATTATAGAAAATTACAAAACTGATTAAATCTCAATTATTCGGAAGGCTAAGACATTATGTAAGAAATTTTATTCTAAAATACAGAATGTAACTACCGAGGGAGCTGCGTAGCTCAGTTGTACAATAACAAACGACACTTGAACTCATGATTAAATAGATATATTTCATCTTCAAATCTCAGGTGGGGTCCTCCAAATGCTTTTAGCAAGGTATTGTGGGCCTGATTTTCCATTGTACTAGAAACGAAGTTAATGGGGGACCTTTAATAACAATGAGCTAGAGAACCATTTCACTATGTTTGAACAAGATCTTTTAGTATCTCTTTTTCTTTTTCTTTTGATGCAGACCTTTGCTATAGTTCTAGACAATGAACTATATAATTGGTACATAACATTGCTTAGAATTTTCATGTAGAATCATATCATAAAATCTTATTTTCATCGTGATGAAAAGAGAAAAAGTCCAAACGTGAGCGATTTGGATGCTTGCGTGCATTTCGTAGGAACTAGTCATGATCTGAAATAAGCATTTATCTTGCGTTTAGCAAAGCCACCTTAGATTTCAAATGGTTTATTTTTACAATAGATTCAACACTGGTCGTAAGCCATCTCAAATCACTTATTGGTCTCGATGAGTGATTTGAAATACACATATTAAAATTGAGTCCTCCACCTTTGATCCATGTGTGAAAATTACTCCTATAAAAGAAGGTTTCCTATTAGGAAAAGATTGGCACGAAAAAGGACCATGGCCCTTATATTTGCTTTAATTCAAATTGCATTTTGGTGGGTTTTTAATTTGAATAAAAATGTTGCCAATTTGGAATCCTCAAAAGGTTCTTGTTCTTTTTGGCCTCTCAAGATTTGTCAATGAGGAAAAAAGAGTGCAAGTGGTGTGTACTCTCACTTTTTCTCTTCTTTATGCAAAAGTTTAAAGTTCTACCTTACTACTCACTCTCACGCTCTTTCATCTCTATAATTGTCTATTTTCATTTTCAACTTTAAGGTGTTATATACAAAATGCGCTTGATTATTTCCATTCCAAATTAAGCAACAAAAATACCTGCTCTCACGGTTCCCTACCTTAGAAGTTTTGATTTTGATACTCTCACGCTTTACTTTTCTTCCTTAACTTGCTCCTACTCCACGTTCTAGGGCACCTGGCTTGTACCTCAAGTAATCTAATCAAGAGAAAATTACTTACAGATACATCAATTTGGAAATATACAAGCTAATCAATTAATTTGATTTTCTTAGAAGTACATTTTAGATGCATTTTGTTTGTTAAGCATTGTCGGAAACTTTGTTTGCTTGACTTTGGTTAGAAAACATTGATATTAGTCTTGAAACATCCATTATCCAAGCTTCTACTCTCTCATTTTTAACTGCATAATAATTACTTGTTTACGTTATTACTTTGTTTGATTGTAGTACAAACTTTTTCACCACAAACATAAAAAGGTAATTCACACATTTCTATGATTTTTTCAACCTATAATAACTGTTAGACAAGTCTCATGTTTGGTGTTGCCTCATATTTACCATGACCTCATATTTAGTGTGGCCTTATGTTTAGCATGGTCTCATATTTGGTATGGCCTTATGTTTGGTGTACCTCATATTTAGTATGACCTCATGTTTGATGTTGCCTCATGTTTAATATGGTCTCATGTTTGGTAAGTCACCATTTAGTAGAAATAGGTGCCATGGGCAAATGCTCAAATCATCTCAAAATCCCAACTAGTAAGAGAAACTAGTATTTGAGTGTACGAGTGGTGTAAGGAAATATATATTGAGAGTTGTGAGATTAATCCTTGGTTACATATTCATTGTTAGAATATTGTACCAAGTATTATTGAGTATTCCCTATATTTTGTAACCTCTCATTATACTAGTAAAATATTCTCTAGTGTTTGCAGTGGACTAGGCTTTGGGTTGAATCATTTATATTGTTGTCTCTTGTGCATTGCCATATTTTCTATTATTTTTCCATCTCCACTACTTTATTGCCATAATAAATTTCTATTACAGAATTTCGTCACAACAAATTGGTATCAAAATTGGTTCTGTTTGAGATTTTATTATGGCGGCCAAATTTGAAGTAGAGAAATTTAATGGGAAAAATAGTTTTGGTTTATGGCATTTGAAAATGCGTACTCTGTTAACTCATCAAGATTTAGCCAAAGCCTTGGATGAGAAATCAAAGAAAGCTGCAACGATGACGGAAGAAGATTTTTTAGAACTTGACAGTAAAGCACTAAGTGTTATTCTCTTGTGCTTAAGTGACGAGGTTTTACGAAAAGTTTGCGAAGAAACCACGGAATGAGATTATGGCTCAAATTGGAGAGTTTATACATGACAAAGTCTCTCACTAATAGGTTGTACCTAAAACAACGACTTTATGCGTTATGCATGAAGGAGAGCACACGTATTAAGAGCCACCTAAACGAGTTCAACACAATTTTCATGGATATGAAAAATATGAATGTGAAGATTGATGATGAAAACCAAGCCCTTATTTTGCTATGTTCATTACCTCCGTCCTATATGCATTTCATTACGATAATGCTTTATGGGAAGGATACTATCTCCTTAGAGGATATCAAGCCTCTTTATTTTCAAAGGAGTTTTGAATAAAGGTGTCCATCCCCGAAGGTGACAATTAGGCCAAGGGTCTGATGATTAGAGGAAGAACTTTTGAGAAGGGTTCAAGTAGTAGAGACTGATCTCAGTCCAGGTCAAAGTCTAAGACAAGAAACTTTAAATGTCACTACTGTGAGAAGAATGGTCACTTCAAGCAATATTGTCCATAGCTGAAAGAAAAATAAGATAAGTCCATCGCTGGAGTAGCTGAAAATAATTCTGATAGTGACAGAAATGTTCTTACCATGACATCTAATCGTGGATCTCTAGACGATAAATGGATTCTTTATTTGGGTTATTCCTATCATATGTACCATAATCGAGATTGGTTTATGACATATCAGTCAATAAACATTGGTACAATTTTAATAGGAAATGATGCTCCCCGCAAAACTATTGATGTGGGAATAGTTCAGATCAAGATGCATGATGGTACTATTAGAACTCTGATGGATTTTCAATACGTTCCATAATTGAAAAAGAATCTTATCTCTTTTGATTCTCTCGACTCCAATGGTTGTAGGTATACAGCTGAAGAGGGAGTCATGCGAATTTCAAAAGTTGCTTTGCTGGTCATAAAAGGCAAGATGACGAGAAATCTCTGTGTACTCCAGGGCAGTAAAATTCTTGGTACTGCAACAGTTTCATTATTAGTTAATCTAGATCGTAATTCTACTCATCTTTGGCATATACATCTCGGGCATATGGGCGAGAGGGGGATGACTGTGTTAAGCAAGCAAGGATTTCTTTGTGGACAGAAGACTGGCAAGTTGGACTTTTGTAAGCATTGTGTATTTGGGAAGCAATGCAGGGTCAAGTTCAGCAAAGCTACCTACCGAACTTGATGAACGGTGGATTATATTCATTCTGATCTTTGGGGCCTATCTCGTGTTACATCTAAGGTGGTTCAAGATACTTCTTAACCTTTATTAATGATTATTCAAGAAAGGTTTGGATCTATTTTCTGAAACAGAAAGATGGAAAGTTTCTCAAATTTAAGCAGTGGAAGGCCATGATTGAGAAACAAAAATAGAAAAAGATCAAGCGTCTCCAAATAGATAATGGCTTCGAGTTCTGTTTAAGTGACTTTGATGAGTTCAATGCAAATGAAGGAATTGTAAGACATCATATAGTACAAAAGACTCCCCAACAAAATGGTGTAGCAGAATGGATGAACATAATGCTTTTTAAGAGAGCTCGGTACAAGCTTTCTAATGCCGGATTGGGGAAAGAATTTTAGACTGAAGCAGTTTCCATGGATTGCTACCTAATTAATCGGTCACCATCAAAAGCTATTAAGTACAAGACGCCTGAGGAAATTTGGTCAAGTACTCCTATTGATTATTCGAATATGAGGATTTTCGGTTATTCGGCTTATGCACATGTTAATGAAGGTAAGTTCGAGCCTCGAGCTAAAAAGTGCATTTTCTTGGTAGAGATGCTACTTTTGATGAATTGGCCATGCCGTGTCCGAGAAAGGAGGTTGTTGATCAACAAGAAGACCTTGATTTTGGGGAGAAGATAGAGCTTGAAAGTGGACCCCTTGATATCACTTCAAATCAACCTATTGAAGAAGAGGTGCAAGAAATAGAAGTTGAAAATGCACCACAAGTACAACAGTATAGTATTACTACCAGCAGATCGAAGAGGGTGATTAAACCATCCATGAAGTATTGTCATGCTGATTTTATTTCCTATGCATTGATTATGGTAGAAATAATTGAATTTAAAGAACCAACGACTTATCGAGAAGCTGTCACAAATAAAAAATCAGCTTAGTGGACTATTGCAATGAATGGGGAGATTGAGTTTTTTTACAAGGATCAGGCTTGGGAGCTTGTTAAACTACCTAAGAGAAAGAAAATTGTTGGATGCAAATGGGTCTTCAAAAGGAAAGAAGGAATATTTAGTGGGGAAGATGCAAGATATAAGGCACGTTTGGTTGCTAAAGGCTATAGTCAGAAAGAGGGAGTCAACTTCAACGAAATGTTTTCTCAAGTTGTTAAACATAGCTATATTCTTATTCTTTTGGTTATAGTAGCTGCTTTTAACTTGGAACTTGAGCAAATGGATGTTAAAACAACATATTTACGTGACGACCTTGAAGAACAAATTTATATGCATCAACCGGAAGGATTCATTATTCCAAGAAAAGAAGACCGGGTCTTCTTATTGAAGAAGTCATTATATGTCTTAAAACAATCACCGAGGTAGTAGTATAAAAGGTTTGACATATTTATGGTCGGGCATGGATACTCGAGGAGTAACTATGACAGTTGTATCTACTTCCGGAAGTTTACATATGGTTATTTTATGTATCTACTATTATACATTGACGACATGCTCATTACTGCAAAGAATAAAGCTGAGATTGAAAAATTGAAGGCTCAGTTTAGTGATGGATTTAAAATGAAAGACTTGGGAGCAGCATAGAAGATTTTGGGGATGGAAATTCACAGTGATAGAAGAGGAAGCAAACTGTACTTGTCACAAAAAAAGTACATTGAGAAAGTTCTTGACCGTTTTAGAATGCATAATTCTAAACCTGTGAGCACTCCATTAGCTACTCATTTTAAGCTTTCAACGGACTTGTCACCACAAAATCAGAAGGAAGCAGAAGAGATGTCCAAATTTCACAAGCAGTCACTGTTGTGAGCAGGTACATGGGTAGTTCAGGTAAAGTTCATTGGCAAGCTGTGAAATGGATATTTAGTTACTTGAGGGGAACCACGAAAGTTGGTTTGGTCTTCAATCGAGGCAGTATTATTTGTCACACTGTAGTTGGATATGTCGATTCGGATTATGTTGCTGATCTTGATAAGAGGAGATTTATAATAGGTTATGTTTTCACTTTCTCAGGCTCTACGATTAGTTGGAAAGCAACATTACAATCTAGAGTCGCTTTATCAACTATGGAAGTAGAGTATATGACTATAACTGAGGTAGCGAAGGAATCTATTTGGTTGCAAGGGCTACTCGGCGAGTTGGGTTTACAACAGGATCACATGATTGTTAATTGTGATAGTCAAAGTGCCATACATTTAACCAAAAATTAAATGTATCATGAGCGGACCAAACCCATTGATTTTAGATATCATTTTGTCCGAGATATTGTATGTTAAGGTAAGATATAGTTTCAAAAAATCAGTACGACAAGTAATTCAACAAATATGTTAACTAAGCCCGTGCCTACATCCAAGTTCAAGAATTGCTTGGACTTAATTGTCGTACATAGTATTTAAGGGCCCTTTGGGACTAAGCGAGTACGGAGAAAGGAAGTTTCATGTTTGTATCTACATGGGCTTAAGGGGGAGATTTGTTATATGAGCCTCATATTTGGTGTGACCTCATGTTTGGCATGACCTCATGTTTGATGTGATCTCATGTTTCACATGGTTTCATATTTAGTATGACCTCATGTTTAGCATGGTCTTATGTTTGACAAGACACCTTTTACTATAAATAGGTGTCATGGGCAAAGGCTCAAATCATCTCAAAATCCCAACTAATAAGAGAAACCAGTCTTTGAGTGTACGAGTGGTGTATGGAAATATATATTGAGAGTTGTGATGTTAATCATTTGTTACATATTCATTGTTAGAATATTGTACTAAGTATTATTGAGTATTTCCCACATTTTGTAACCTCTCATTATACTAGTGAATTATTCTCCAGTATTCGCAGTAGACTAGACTTCGGGCTGAACCACTTAGATCGTTGTTTTTTGTGTGGTCATATTTTTTATTATTTTTCCATCTTCGCTACTTTATTGCCAAAATAAATTTCTATTACAGAATTTCGTCACAACAGTGGCCATGTTCGATGCTATAACTATATGCTGATTGTTAATTATTTATGCTAATAAAGAGATATAGCATTTTTTTTTTATTGTGAATTTCAACTGCCTATACAAAAATTTACTTAGTGCCCATCACAATAATGAGTAGAAAATAGTCCATCTGATTAAGGAAAAATGAGAGCTTTCGTATCCATTTGCACCTTGGAATTTATCTTAAGAAAGACCAACCAAGATAACTCTTTTGCTCTAGTCTCTTATGTTTGATAATATTTTAGCCAAACCATGTAAATTCTATATATTCAACTTTACATGTGTCTACATACACTTGCATATGGGTGTCACATTTTACACTATATACATAACAACATATCGTTTGCATTGTCCGACCAAATATCCTAGGACGCTTAAGTCAGTATAAAGATGAAAAATGTGTGAATTAGAACTTCTTCTATTTAAAAATTATAGTCTTTTACTGAAAACGTAATTTATGAAAAAGACACCAATAAATGAGCTCATGTGCACTTAACTGCTATTTGTCTTACAAATTTACCCTAAACAAATATGGAGTGGGAAAATTTAAAATTGTTAAATTTTGTGTATAGTCAATTTAGAAAATTTACAAGCTTTAGTTATATTTATTTTGTAAGCAGGCAAAATTTTGGAATAGTTTCCCAAAACGGAAATAGGGATAACAATTTTGAAATGGGTGGAATATTAGTTTTCCTATTTTACAATGCAACGTACTTGGATGTAATTTAACGATGTCTATTCATTCCCGAAGATGTTTATATTTTTGTAAGCTGTTTAACTTTTCATTAATTCCCAATCATCAATTCCGACCAAGTGAGTATTTATGCTGCGAAGTCATTGATTTGTAAGCAATCATCACTAGCCGGACCTGCTTTAACTGCGAGTGAACTATTTGGGTCTATGGAACGCGGCACACTGTTCCATTAGCTATATTTTTGCGACTCTTGTAACCACGAGGACTAATGAAAATAATTATTAAAATTATTCGTTCAATAATATAACTCCTAGCACCATTTTGCCTCTGTATAGATCCACACCAGAGAGTAAATTTAGTATAATTAGGATAATTAATCATGAGAAGATTATGTGGCATAATTTTAGTTACAATTTTTGTTGTAAGGAATTCTAAACACTCATGAACTCCTAATTTATAATAATTGTAATTACCAGAGATAATTACAAAGAAGTTGTGCTTTGCACCCTCAACGTAGTAATTTGTGTCCTCTGATTTTTTAATGAGCAATTAAAATTTAAAAGGTAAGTAATGCTTAAAAATTTAAATAAATGCTTCATAGGGATTGTATAATATTTTGTTTTACAAATTGGGATCTATTATTGGGATTTGCCTAACAGAATTACTGAGCAGACTCCACCAAGTGTATCGTGACCGCTAATTTTTAATCAGCGGGGACGATGCAAAGTCCCTCTTTCGGTGAAATAGATGGAAGCTTGAACGAGATCATCAATTTTGATACTAGACCGTTGGCTGTCCACGTTGCAATTATTTAAGTCACAAGGCAAGGCCGGGTGGGTATTTTCGTCCTTTCAAGCTCAACTACTTCTGGGATGCGGTAATTAGGAAAATCTCGAGAAATTAAAGGGCACAATGGCAAATTCTTCCTAAGATAAAAGTGCAAGAGAAAGATCATGTTTAATTACAAATACAGTCCCCGTAGTTTGAATAAAATTCTACTTTTTCTCTTCATAAATTAGTAGATTCCCAATTTTGAATAAAATAACAGAATTAGACCTGGTTGTGGAGGAAAAATCATCACAAATGATTAAATCATATCAATTGAAGCATGACTGATTATTTTAGAGTAAATTAGAATGTACGTGCCAATTCTAGTACCAAGCAACTTTCCGCCTCTCTGAAATTATGTCGATATTATAACACGGCCAAACCTATTGACTTTTAAAAATGTAGGGGATTAAATTCGTAACTAATTGAAATTTGAGTGACTATAACGTGTTTCAATTGAAAGGATGAGGAACAAGTAGAATTTCGGTCAAAACTATGGGAACCGCCAGTGTAATTCATCCGTGAAAACTCGACCCCACGATAAGCCTGAGTGGAGTAACTTCCCACCGTCTCTGACCAAACTCTCTCTGTCTCTCTCTCTGAGGCCCCCCCTCGGGCCCACACTCTTGGTCCCCTGTTAACCTCAATTTCAACTCCCATTTCTCTCTAAATTCCACACTGAGAGAGAGAGAGAGAGAGAGAGTCTTTGCTTTGTTCTTAATTAAAATTTTAATTTGAGATAATGCTGTGATAATGGCGAGTAGTGCTTACAGAAATGGAGTTCAAAAGGGGGCTGTGAACCCTAAGTCTGCTTACAAATCGAAACCCTCGCCGACAGGTGCCGGTCCTCGCCGCAGCAGCACCGGCTCAGCCGGTGGTGCCTCTGCCAAGGATAATGCTGGAGGTCTCTCTCTCACTCTCTCTTTCTCTTCCCATGAAAACTTCTAAGCAGGACTTATATCCTTTATAGGAATGCAATATATTGAACGAGGGTGATAATATATTCGCAAAAACGATAATATATTGACAAAAACAGTGAGATGATAACATATTGAATAAGTGTTACAACATTTTAAATAAGGGTGATAATATTTGCTAAGGAGGGTAATACTCCTGTATGGTACTGGTCCTGTATAAAAGTTGGCACCCTCACTTAGGAGCATTGGTGTGAGTGCCCTAAATATCTGTGCCCAAGGGAAGGTTCAATCTTTCCGTAATCCAATGCATGTAGCTAAATAATTTGTGTTGAGTTATTTTAATTTTTTAGTTTTTGGAAAAATTTTAGGGTGAAGAGAAGTAGAGGAATTTGCTGTTCGAGTGAGGGATCCAATAATCCGGCGTTCCCGGTTCGCTATGTGCCGAAAACATCAACAAAGACGGGAAAATCACAGACTAGAACTAAGCCCATCAAGGGCTCTGATAAGAAAGTAATAAAGAAGGGTTTGGACCCAAATACTGTGAGATTCCAGGTTTTTAACAAAAGGACGGTATCACAGAACAGTTCTGCTTTGGATATAACACCGCAAAGGCTACACCAAGGGTTCGCGAATGGATTACCCAATGGTTCTTATCAAGGTAAAGAGCCGAAAACTCCCAATTTTGTTAATTTAGCTCAGATTGTTATTCTTCGTGTCTGCATTTGTATTCAAAATCTAGTTTTGTCTTCCTCGTATGATTAATTACTCGTAAAGCTAATTATATACTTGTTTAGAACTTGAGCAGTGTAACTAAAAATGTTTCTGAAATTAACAGAAACTAAAATTGATCATGAGGCGGAAACTGTGGAAGATGGACTGGAGGAGGATACCGATGAACTGGAGATTCAACCAAGAAAGTTCCCATCAGGTCATGGTTTACGGGCTTGTGAAGATAAAGAAGATGCAGCAATTAGATTACTCACAACAAGGTTAGAATGTTACTTGATGTCCCAAAGATGTGGTGTCAAATTTCAATGATTCGTAGATGTTGTGGTGCTAATTCGAGGTTCTGTTGCTGTTCAAGTGACAAAGCCAGCGATTCTTCAAATCCAATTGAGTCTCTCTCCAGGAATTCACCGAAACTTGAAAATGGTCACACTAGGTCTACACTTGTCAAGGATTCTGATGTGAAAGTTATGAAGAAGAGTTTGGACCCAAATGTAGCAAGATTCGAGATTGTAAACGGTAGGGTGGTCTCACAAAATATCTTTTCAGATACAGAGTTGCAAAATTCAAACCGAGGACCCGCAAGTAGTTTTACTCGTTTCCATCAAGGTACAACTTTGAAAAATCCAATCAGCTCATTTAAATAGCATAGATCCCCAGTTTCTAAGTCATGTTTTGCCTTCCTCATATCCGTTTTAAAGTCGATTGTAATTTTACTTGTTTAGAACTCGAGCAATGGCAGTAGATACTATTTTGTGGAATTTTCAGGAGCTAACAACAAAATGGAATATGATGTGGAAACTATGGATGATGTGTGCATGGAGGAGTCCGAGGAGAATGAAAAGGAACTGGGGATTCATCCTGGGAATTGTTCACTGAGCCAAGATTTACGAGCTTGTGAAAACAAAGGAGAGGCAGAGAAGGTGGCAATCAGATTGCTCGCAACAAGGTTAGAATTTTCTACAATACCTCACGGATTGGTGCCCAATTTTTTATAATTGGTTCTAATTTAAGGTGCTGTTTTCTCAAAAGCTGCTATCGTATATAATCTAAAATTGATTTTCATTGCTTGTATCCTATAAACTTGTAAGATATTCTGCTTTTTGCTGCTATATTATTAAATTTCCATTTAATAATTTTGTTGAGTTGAATTAGGTACATTTCATGCAGTGGTATATTTTTGAACTTACAGCAAAGAACATAAATTTTATTATAATTGGGGATGGAGGCAGTAAAGAACTAAGAGTAGAAGACGCGCAAAATAAGCTACACAGAAGGTTGTGTTTGAACTTAGTTTTCTCCTCTGCAGAGCCTTTACAGCTGTTGAGCTGAGAAAGAAACTGCATGGGAAGAGATTTCCTACTTCTACAATTGATGCTGTTATTACAGATTTCCAAAGCAGGTATGTAGCTGAGTGATAAAAGACTATCCCTTTGAATTTTATTTTTTTTCAATTTTTAAATACGAGTTGAATTTTGAATCTTGCCTTATGTAAATGACATAAATCTTTCGAAATATGTTTTTACCTTATAGGAAGATATAACATTGATTGTCTGTTTCTCCGGACTTTATTGCCACTAGTCAAAGTTAGTTTTGGACTTTTAAGTCATTGCTTCTGTTTGCACTTGCCTTTAAATTAATTTCTTATTTAGCCGTAATTATCCTAAGCTTCGTTAATTACAACCTAGTACGTATTTATTGTCTTGATTAGTCATATTTAGCTTTAGGTACCACACACAATAGATTTAATTACTTAAAACCATTTTTTATATCAGAACCGTTGGATGTAATTAAAATTGATCCAAAGGAAGAGCACCTTAATCATATTTAGCTTTATGAACATGTAATTCTGAGCTAATTCGTAAATTTGGATGATTTACTACATAGTTTCATCTAGATCAGCATGACAACTGTCCGTGATTTTAGAAATTTTTTACCTCTTATTATTGTTCTTCAGTATGATATTTCGTGTGATGTTATCTGACGCTTTTGTTTGCTCTTCTGGTCAGTTTTATCTTTCATCTCAGAGACTTTTTGTCCTTCTACTTGTACATTTTTAGTGTAATTATGGTTAGTTTGAATGTTTAGGTTTCATTCAATTATATGTTCGAAGCTCGAATGCTTGACCCGGCTTGTGCATTAAGTTACAAAATCTAATAATATCCAATTTATGGGGCTTGAAAGCCAACCGACAACTGATTTCATCAGAAATTCTAATTTCTTATTTAGCCGATCCCAACCTCTTGGGATTAAGGCTTTGTTTGTTATTTATTCTAATTTTCTATTATTTTTAAACCTGATTCTTTCCTTCTCAGGAGCTAGTTTGGGAAATCTATACTGTGACCCTTTAGTGACATCTGTCGGACACAAAATCAATGGCAGACAAAGGTGGACTCCGACACCTGTACAGCTTCAAATTCTCGAGCGTATATTTGACCAAGGAAATGGAACTCCTAGCAAGCAAAAGATCAAAGACATAACCTCAGAATTATCCCAACACGGCCAAATATCAGAAACAAATGTTTATAACTGGTTTCAGAATCGGCGTGCTAGGTCCAAACGCAAGCAACAGGTTGCAGCACCAAACAATGGCGAATCGGAAGTGGAGACTGAAGTTGAGTCATCGAATGAAAAGAAGACAAAATCAGAGGATTTTCAGTCTCAACCCAATCAAGCTCCAAGGGCTGAAGATATGTGTTTTCAAAATCCAGAAATAAGCTCGGGAATGCATTTGGTGGATGTACAGACCAACAAGCCCGTGTTTTCGTCGAATGGAAATGCAAAACCATCTAGGAGTTTGGGGCACTTGTCGTTCTATGATAGCATGGCATCAAATCCAAGTATGTAAATTTCTCTTATTGTGCTTTCTTTTTGGTCAACCACTTGCCCAATTAGATATCATAGGACTTGCGCTTGAAATTCCTTTTTCTTTGTAATAAGTTCCCATCTCATAAGTATTTTGGTCTATAGTTTAGGGCTGCAAAGCTACTATTTTGTCATACGGGTGGAACCTCACTGTGTTTGCAGGTGTCTGCGACTATAAGTGTATAATTGATACAATAGTTACTATCATAACAACCAAATGTACAAGCCCGAAACAGCTCTACTTATATGTGTAATCATGTATCCTCGTAAATTATTTTGTTTTAACTTTTAATAGATGTTATAGTCTATTCGATGCTAAATGCAGGAATTGATCACTTGGTTGGGAAAATGGAGGATTCAGGGAGCTACAATCCATACATGCACGCAGAAGACTTCGACCTAAGTTGAGGAATGTTTTTGAGAGTTGCTATTTTTTGCTTGAAGCTTGAGAACATGCTATTTTGCTACTTGTAAATTGTTCACAGACCACGTGCTAATTTTTGAAACCACTTGTAGTTTCATGTGATGGAAGTTTCGTAGTTTCAAACTTGGGTATTTCTCTTTCTCTCTTATGTGTTGAATTTTCTTTGATGAGATTATGCATATCCAAAATTGTGAAAATTTGGTGTTTGCATGATTACAATGCCAACCCAGACATAACATCGCCAACTGTGCAATTATGGCACCGTCACGATGTTGAAGAAACTATTTTGATAGTAATTAGCGATCTTATCAGGGTTTTGTACGAGTTGATTCGGGGTTTGCTTTTTGATATTTCTTGGGCTTCTTGTCTTAGTGTGAACGGTACATGTCTTAGGGTCGAAGAGAGTTCTCTGCTTTTGCCCAATTTGTTCAAGGAGTTCATTTCCCAAACTCTACCAATGTCTTCGAAGGATTAAAATCATCCAACTGCCCTTTTATGGCAACAACTGTGGGAGGGAATCGAAATTGTTTGTATCATTAAGACACGGTTTGGCTTTTGCTGTTTCTAGGTTGCTTCTGTTTTTTTTTCCCTTGAAATTTTAACTAGTGGTTTTTGGTAAACTATTAATGTACCCACTTTTAGAATTTGCTGTTGTTTTTCAAAGTTATATTTGGAAGCAACTCAAGAGTTGCTTTTAAAAGCAGTTTTTGTTTTTCTTATTATTAATTATTAAAATAATTTCATTTATATTTTATCTATTCCTAATACATATTTGCTTTTATCTTTCGTAATAATGAAAAGTATCAATTTACCAAATATCATTTTATTTATTAAAATAATTTTTAAATATTCTTTTACCAAATACTATGATAATACGTTTTTTTTAATCAATTTTTAAAACCAAGTTGAGAATTGGATTTATATGATCACTAGCATTTTCAAACTAAGCCCAACTATCTTAAATAGTAGAAAAACGAGCACCGCATTGACATAATCATTCAACCGAAGACTAACATAGTGCATGCATGTATTTTGCTCATTTTGTAATTTTGCTAGCTAAAATAATTAAAAATGTTCATTAAACCAATCTGTTGTGAATACCCTTTCTCTATATGTGTTGAATGGTTATTAAAAATGGTCATTGTAATCATTCATTCATGTGATGGAAGTTTCGTAGTTTCAAACTTGGGTTCTTCTCTTTCTATATATGTGTTGAATTTTCTTTGATGAGATTATGCATATCCAAAATTGTGAAAATTTGGTGTTTGTATGATTACAATGCCAATACCCAGACATAACATCGCCAACTGTGCAATTATGGCACCGTCACGATATTGTTGAAGAAACTATTTGGATAGTAATTAGTGATCTTATCAGGGTTTTGTACGAGTTGATTCGGGGCTTGCTTTTTTATATTTCTTGTGCTTCTTGTCCTAGTGTGAACGGTACATGTCTTAGGTTCGAAGAGAGTTCTCTGCTTTTGCCCAATTTATTCAAGGAGTTCATTTCCCAAACTCTACCAATTGCTACTTGAAGGATTAAAAGCATCAACTGCTCTTTTATGGCAAAAACCGCTGGAGGTAATTGAAATTGTTCGGATCATTAAGGCACAGTTTGAGTTTGTTGCTTTAAGTTGTTTCTTGTTTTTTATTTTGTTTTTGTTTTTGGAAATTGTGGCTAGTCATGTTTGGTAAAACATTAATATACCTGCTTTCAGAATTTACTGCTTCTTTTCAAAGTTGTTTTTGGAAGCGACTCAAGAGTTGCTTGAAAGCGGCTTTTGTTTTCCTTATTATTAATTATTAAAATAACTTCAATTATATTTTATCTATCTCTAATACATGAAAGTGTGAAAGGGACATAAATTTTCTTATTTTTCGTTATATCTAAAAAATTCATTTTTGGCTCAAAAATTACTATTGCAAATATATATATATATATCTACCTCTATTGTAAAAATGTGAAACATAAAAGATTTTCCCTTTTTTTTTCCGAAAATACTCCTTCATGAATAATAAAATTGCATTAACATTTCACTTATTTAAAGACAAAATAAATAAATAAATAAATAATTTGTTAAATTGAAAATTATTAAGATACTAAATGCCTTAAGTCACTAACAAAAAATTATAATTTAATATTAAATTTTACTTTGAAGCTCAAAATATTTTCAAATAAAGATGATGACCTATATATATGGCATATATATAGGACCTGTATATGAGCGTGCATGAGAAAATAAATATTAATCATGCAGATTAAACTGCTACAAATTTATTTTAAAAAAATCATTAGAATTCATGATTGACGTTGTGATAACTATCTTTCAAATACACAATGTGCACATTAAACATAACTTTTATTTTCTTTAATTTTTTTATAATTAATATTATATTTTTTATGTTGCTTATTATAGATACACAAATTTTTTGGGTCATAAGAGAGATCATGTGTCTTAAAACCCAATTAAATTAAAAGAGTTACGTAAAATAGGTCATAAGGCTTGAAGCCTAATTAAAGAAAAAGAATTGAGTGAAATAGGCATGTTTGTCTTAAAACCCGTTGAATTAATTATGCTCATAATTAAAATGAGATAATTAATAAGTAAATAATTAATTAAATTGTTAATTTCTTAATGTAGTAAATCAAAGAAATATGCTAAAAGTATATTCCATTGCCTTACTTACTCCTCCTCAAATACTATAAAAGGAGGGCCAAGGCCTCATTTTGAAAATGAGACCGAGGAGACCAAAGCATTAAGCAAGCAAGATACAACAAGTCAGTCTTCAAGCCTAGAAAGAAAAAATTTGAAACTCGAAGATCAACTCTGAAACATTCAAAGGAATCGAAGAATGCCAAGAACAATTCATCATTTCTTCAAGAATGCGACAAAATGCAACCAGATTCTAGATCAAGCTGCTCAAGCCCTTGAATAAAGAGTTCTTTAACAAATCCAATTTGATCTGCAATTAGCTATCGAAGCCGTACATCAAGCATTTCAAAGTCAAAATTCATCATTTCTTTACCAACACAAAGAACTCAAAGAATACCAGGCAGATTCAAGATTAAGCACGAAGCCCTTGGATCAAGCGTTCTTCAATCAAATCCAACCTTAGATCCGCAACAAGCTGTTCAAGCCGCATGTCAGGTGTTCATCAACAAATCCAGCCTTCGATCTGCAACAAGTTTCTCAAGTTGCGTATCGGGTGTTCTTCATCAAATATAGCCTTGATCCGCAACAAACTGCTTAAGCCACGTGTCAGGCGTTTGTCAACAAATCTAACCTTTAATCTGCTTCAAGCTACTCACGTTGTACATTAGGCGATCATCAACAACTAAAGTCCTCAATCTGTGACAAGTTGCTCAAACTGCAGATCAGGTGCTTATCATCAACTTAAAGTATAAGGCCCCAAAATTTTCAAAGTATTGTATCAATATTTTAATTACAGTAAAAGGCACGTGTATGATTATAATGCTGTTAAAAAAATCAATAAGAAATCAGATATTGATAAAAATTTCAATTTTTATTATACAGTGCCCTTCAATAATTATCATAAGTGCTGAAAACACTTTAATGATATTTAAAAACGACAAGGCTTTATCAGCATAAGCCGGAAGATCGTTTAAGACAAAATAC
>MKEJ01071898.1:0-12178 GCA_001753735.1 Embelia ribes | reverse complement strand
TTTATTTTCTTTTAGATGAGTAAGTAGCTTGTAGATGTGGATGTAAATTTTGGTAATTTACTTCAATGTTGTTTTTTTATTATATACATTGTAAGCATGCTATATGCATATGTGGATTGCTATCGTAGCTGCGTTTATAGTGGTTACCGTTCTATTATTATATTTTCTTTTTTCTACTTTTTCTTCTTCTTCTTGTTTTCTTTAATTAAGTTCATGTCTCCAAGTTAGGAAATTTGGAGCGTGACAAACACAATCTCAAATTGTTGTATATTCCTTCAAAACCTTATTGTGCATCAGATTTTAAACAATTTCTCAACAAAAGCAACTTCGTTTGCTTATAAGCGTGACTTAAAAAATGAACCTGAAACTTCTTTTTTAATTTTACTTATTTTCCCTTGTGATAACTCAATCTAGTAAGAAAAAGAAGAAAAGGAAAAAGGAAAAGCAACAAGAAATACTAAGAATAAAGTAAAAGTGAATAAAATGAAACTAGTGGGGGAATACGTGTACCTATCAACCAAAGAAAGGGACGAGGATTGACTATAGAGTAGTGCATGAATCTAGCTTTGGCATGTTTAGGCTCTACTCGTTTTTTTGGAAGATATATTTAGTCTAGACTCGTTTGCTTAACGAACTTTACTTTTTTATTTAGACTTGACTGATATAAGCTTGAGCTCGAGCCAAGCCTAAGCTTGTTGATAAATAATTTGATTTCCTTAGTTCAATATACGTCACTTGTTTGGTCTATCAAACATGTTAACATGCTACTTGATTTTATTTTATATATAATTGTCTAATAATAGCCGCTAAAGCAAATTTATAGAATGAATATATCATTGTATATTTTTTTTAACTTAATATTACTACTATAATATGGTAAAGTTCTCAAAAAATGTATAATTCATGTAATATGACAAACTATTTTTTTATGTATTACATTTAATTTGAACTATAAGCATTTATATATGCTAAATTACTTCAATAATTTAAAATATATACATCAATATATTACCTAAAAGTTAACCAAATAAGCATGCGCTCCTAAAGAGCCGAATCGAGTCGTTATTCAGATTTAACTAATTTATTTAACTAATTTTATTTTAACGTTTTATATAATTTATTTATTAATTTAATAAGTTCAATCGATTTCTAAAAGAACCGGGGCTAAATTTATTCATGAATAATTCGATTTATTTGGAACCGTAATTTAGGTCAAATTATTAAAAGGAAAAGGACGGGTAAAGTGTGGTGGGTATATATATATATGTGTAAAAAGCTAAAGGGCAAAACTGAAAAAAGGGAAAGGTGGGAGATCCGCGTTTGGGAATGAGATGCCATTCGACCCCACCTCCATAATTTCCTCCTCACCTCTCTCCTCCGTTTATACATACATACATACATATATATCATAGATAGATAGATAGATAGATTAGATAGATATACCCCCCCACGCATATTTTCAGTCTCCGGACATTATACACACTCACATCTCTCCCTGTCCCTCTATTTGGCTACTTAAGTACACGCATACCTCTCTATCCAATGGCCGATCAGCTCACCGATGACCAGATCTCCGAATTCAAGGAGGCGTTTAGCCTATTCGACAAGGACGGCGATGGTTCGATCTCTCTCTATCTACTCTCTCTTCTCGTGATACATCTTTTTATTTTCATAAGATCTGTGCGTTGGATCTTTTTATTACTTTTTTGTTCTGATTTGAGAGTTGTAGTTGTAGATCCATTAATTTATCTTTCTAGAAAATTTCAACATTGTATATTTGCAGGATATGGATATATTGATTCATTTGTGATCTCTGTGGGATCTGTTATTCTATTTATCATCCTTGTGATGAGCGACCATCTCACATGAAAGTTTAAACTTTTATTCTAATTAAGGTCTTCAGCTTTTGTGTTAATCGTCTTTTGCAATGTATGATGAAAAAAGATTCTCATGATGGGGAACACATATATATATACTTACATAGACATGGTCAAATTGAATTATTAGGATGAGCTGTGTCCCAAACTTAGTTTTCATCACATAATAATAACCCTTAACTTGATAGGAGTTTTCCTTTATAAGGTTCGCACTGTTACTCTTGTTAAGAAATCTTTAATGCTAATGAACATTTAAGTTTTTGCATTTTTTACCTGGCAGAATAGAACAAATTAATTTGTATGAACATCATTACTCTAGGATAGTTTTGCGCTTAATGTGCTGATGCTATTCCCTTGTTTTCGATGTGTTATCGTTTCATATATGGGTGGATGATATCCTTGTGCTTTTTCCATATCATAAAATGGATATTCTTGTGCTCACTATTTAATATATGGATAATGATTCAGAACCCCAAAAATACTACATTTACATGTTTGGGCGAGACTCTTGTCAAGTTGTACTATTTCCTATCTAAGGTAGAATAATTCCATCACTGAAAATTTTTTAATTTGTCCCAACTTGTAAGTAGTACCTGCTTTTCCTATCCTACGAACATCACAGCATAAAGAAATTTTGTCAGCGCTTTATTGTTCTATGGTTTTATGGTTTTTTTGTTTGTGTAGCAACACCCTTGATATATCCAAAGATATGCAGTCCATTATTTTTATTTCCTTGTCTAATTTTATGTAAATGTTGTTACAGGCTGTATCACCACCAAGGAACTCGGAACGGTGATGCGATCTTTGGGACAAAACCCTACAGAGGCTGAGCTGCAAGACATGATCAATGAGGTTGATGCCGATGGAAACGGTACGATTGATTTCCCTGAATTCCTCAACCTTATGGCACGGAAGATGAAGGATACTGACTCTGAGGAGGAGCTCAAGGAAGCTTTCCGGGTTTTTGACAAGGACCAAAATGGCTTCATCTCCGCAGCTGAGCTCCGTCATGTCATGACTAACCTTGGTGAGAAGCTTACAGACGAGGAAGTTGACGAGATGATCCGTGAGGCTGATGTGGATGGCGATGGCCAGATCAACTACGAGGAGTTCGTCAAGGTCATGATGGCCAAGTGAGGATCCCAATTTAAAAGTTTTCCTTTGAAAAAGAAAATGAAAAAAGATAAGATTTCTTGACAAGATTTCTGTGGAATTGTGTTCTGGTTCTTTGTATTTGCTTGTATGCTCTGTATTTTCCTTTATCTGCATTATTTAGCTTTGGGATTTTGGTGGTCCTCCTTTCTGAAGTTTGTCATTTTCAACTTGTGTATTTTTATGAACCTAGAAAAATTTGGAGAATTTTCATTGTCCTTGTGTTTATTAGTGATGAGTTTTTCGCCTTTTTTCTCACGCGTTAATTAGAATTACAGATGGATCATATGAATTTATTTACTGTGCACAAATAGAATGAAATCTTTCTATATGCTTTTCATGGAAATAGTCGGGATGTTTCCCCTTGAAAAGTAGCGAAAGGAAACATGGACTAAAAAATATTTCATTGTTTCCATTAATACAAAGTGCATGGACTAAAAAATATTTCATTGTTTCCATTAATACAAAGTACGTTTCAAACATAATAATAAAAGTACTGATTTTCAATTGCACACGTGTAGGCATGGATTCCTAGTTCAAAAAACATTAATACGTATATGCATATACCAAGACAGAATTTTTTACATGGTTTTTCTTTAACAAACAAAATCTAAAGAAAATCAATGTTCCCCTCAGACTCCATGTAATCGCATCGTCAAATTGGAATTGGGAAAAGATGGGATCTCCAGGCTGACAATATTAGCAGGATGATTAGTTTTCTCTTTATAAGTAAATTATGCGACTTGAACGGATTCAAAAAGTCTTGTTTGGTACACAGAAAAGAAAAAGCTATTAGCATAAAAAGCATGCAAGAAAGACACCAGCATAGAAGAGTAAAACCCTTGTTTACCAACCGTTATCTGTAGCTATTATTCCACGAGACCTGACATTTCTCTGCTATATCTGAAACACATAGTTCAACAGACACAGACAGACACTAAGGGCTTGCTTTTAGATGCTTGCTAGAAGTAGCATGGCATATACATAACATTTATCTCGGTGTCCTCAATTCTCGAAATTCCCGATAAGATTTAGTACAACATTGACCGAAGAGAAAACCTTAAGCATGAATATTCACAGCACGCGCCAAAGCAACAATTATGGGTTTTGCATAATTCGGTCAGCAACAGGAGTGTCACCTTATGAGTGGTTTATAGAGGACAACAGTTGTGTACTTTGATTGGAATCTATGGGTTAAACCGAGAGCAACCACTGACTGGGCTGCCGACCCTTTTTCTATAAAGAGATGGTTGAGCACAACATGCTGCGGCTTGTTAGGATTGTCGTCTGAATTTGGCATGTCAAGAACCGTCACGTGGAGCTGAGGTGGAACTGCCATGGGCTCCTTTGTGAAATCTTCAGTTCCCAGAAAAGATTGGCCATAGCTGATTTCTGGTGATGGTGGAGACTCAAACTCTGAAACACTTTCAACATTCTCTGGGACATTATCCTGCATGAGTCACGAATTTCATACGTTTAAGAGAGGGAAAGACTAAAACATAAAAATTCAGAATGTTTGGGAAAACTTATACGTACACATGGAAGATGAATATTTCCGCATTTATTATCTTTAATCTCATCAATTCTTTGACGCATAGCAACATATTAAAGATGAATGGAAAGATATATAGATATCTTAGTGTGAATGTATCCCTTTTAATCAAATGGCTATGGTAGGAAAGTTACACTGTGTAAGATTAATAGCGAAATAAGCATATAGGGTTATGCTCACACCTGGCAACCACAGTATCTAAACAAATTACAAATTAGCTGAGATTAACCAGAATTCGGAACATGAGTTAGAGACCAAATCTCCCCTTCTATGACCATGAATATGAATTGTGTAAAACATTAATACATATTTCTTCCAAAATTACTATCGTGCCAAATATGTATATACCTGAAATCTCCCTCTTCTACGACTATGAACAGAAACTGCGTTGTGTAAGAGAACAATCTTTGTTTTTTGCAGAGCAACGAATTAATTGACCTACTTACGTGGACATCAAGAAGGTTGCAAATATGGCCCATTTCATCTGCTACAGAAGGAAGATCTGGAATATATCTCTGCTCACCATCCACAACAAACCTGTAGTGGTACACACCGGATGGCAGGACCAGAAGAATGGAATGATCCTTACCTGATCTTTGCAGCTTTTTCCTAAATTTCAACAATAATCACATGGTATCAGGGATCACTGGAAGCACATAAGTTATGCTATTTACCACACGTCATTTATTACATAATCTTGGGTAGAGCTCACCTTGATGTCCAGTTGTCCCAAGATCCTTCCACAGTAACATCATTACCACCATAACTCCACATAATCAAAGTGGGAATTCTACTCTCAGCAGGTTCAAAAGTGCCTAAAGACTCATCATTCCACATTTGGTTGAGAAAAGGAGGGCCTTCATTTCTTTGCAGAGGAGCGACGGGATCCTGAAAAGTCACAACGATAACCCGATGCACTGGTCAAACATACATACTGGGAGCTGCCAGCTGTAATTGCTTTAGATGGTTTCAAGTTCATCATTTTGAGTATGACCCACGGTACTCAGTTCCTAAATCCTAACTACAAAGCCAAATTTTATCCTAGAATGATTTGACTTATACAGATTGAACTTCGATCAAACTTAAAGCTCCCGACAGTAAAATAACGTACGGCTACTTATCCCATTTCACAACTTAGCACGTTTGAAACCACATGACTAGCTTAGGTCAACATAAAGAAGGGAAATGCTAGCAATACATGTTTATACACATGTTCTAACACTACTAGATTTGGATCGGTCAATTATGGAAAAAGAAAAATTGAAAAATAAATTAAACTGATACTAAAAATCAGGAAGCTATCAATGAGAAAAGGGGAATGTTAGAACATGCATTCAAACAAGTTTTGCCCCCAACCCCCAACCCCAACCAAATTCGATAAAACCAAAACAGGTGATAGGGTACACCAATAGTAAAATTGATGACAAATTCGTGTAGAAAAGTTCAAAAGCATTATTTATGACAAAACAATCTATTGGCCCTGGTAGCAGGTTCACAAAGATTAGGACAAAGGGCAACGGTATATTTAACATTTGATGCATATTTATTTTGCTTTGCTGAAATCACAGTTACAAGATGATACTGATCGCCAGTTAAAATGTGACCCAACAATTATGTGCTGCTGAATCGTGTGATTTATTTTCTACATTAAAATATGAGAGAACGATTTTGAGCAAAAGAGTACCAACACTAAATTGGAAGGTCTCATCCTGGTTGTCGGGCATTATAGTAAGGACGAGGATAAACAAAAAGTCTCACTCTACCATTTCTAATGTGTGTCCAATTACAGTAGACAAAGGGAAAATCATCATTTTTCTAAACAAAAATTAGATGTGTATTCAAGATGGATCCAATGAAGGAAGTACACGATAGAGTATGTGACGGCTTAACATGCACTTGGTTTTCTTCTTGTTAAACTTTCTTCTTAGTTATGGAAGCAAAACTTCCTTGCTTTAGGAGATAATATCCTAATCAACTCATATTAGAATCTTTCACAAGATTATATAAATTGGAACATGATATGCTCCCACTCAAATATTTTCATCATGAATATAAATAAAGAAATTTATGAACCAAATGCACTGGAAAAGCAATTCAATGGAAATAAAGTACGTCATATTTACTCGTCAAAAAGCAATTAGGATATCCAAGTTCATTTCTTTTCTCAGTTACCTATTTGTATATCAGGTTTGCTGCCTCAAGGTTCGTCTATCTAATGATATCTTTAGTTTTCAAAAAGAAAATACAAGGTGCATCACATTTAAGGCACCATAAATAGCAGACATGTTGAGAGATTCCAAAAGGAGAGTGATGTTGACAAATGACTCATAAATGTTTCATAAATTGGTCAAACTTGAGATAGGCAAATAAAGTTAGACCACCTTTTTCCTTTTCTTATTGCATAGCATCATAATTTGGAATTTCTAAAGCCAAATATAAATGCTATAGGGAGAGATTTTTGCTTTTCTGCGAGGTACTAGGATTGAACTGAAAATTTCTTCTTGTTAATGTTACAATCATCCAAGAGTATCCTTCAGAATTCGACAAACACTTAGACAATAAACGTACCAATTCATTTTCTTTTTCGTTTTAATCTAGAATCTAGATTGCCTCTAGCAACCAAAAATTACTTTTTCAGTTTATGATAGAAAAGAAATTATGAGAACAATTACTTCAAATCACTCTTAATAGCAGCTCCTCAGAAGCAACAAAAATACCAAAATTAACCCAGGCAGATTTAATGCACCTTTTGCGATAACATTTCCACGAAAATTGACAAAAAATGATTCATGACTTGTCTCGATTGACAAAGTAAAGTGATGCACACATACTGCGTCTTGTATTTCATATGATAAATGAGTTTCATAGCTTTTACAGGATAAGTAGAGAAGCATATGATAAATGGCCTACAGAACAAATGGCAAAATGAGTTTCTAAGGCCCTGTTTACTAACGTGTACGTTTTTCTGATTTATGTTTTTCTATCGTGTTTTTTTATGTGTTAATGTTTGGGGTGTTTTCTGCAAAAGAAAAACCAAAACACATTTGCTAAAACTTTTTGTTTACAAAAATTATTTAAAAGAAATTTGAAATTAATTTTACCTTCCTGGGAGATTCATATAAAAATCACATCCATCGCACCCAACAAAATAAAAAACCGGAAATCACCATTATCATTTCCGAAATCATCTAGTAAAACCATCGAAATTAAAAAGAAAATTAATGAACCAAATAAGCCTATGGTGGAGGTGGTCCTCTTGGACCGATAATTTAAAGGGGAGATAGAGAGAGACTGCCCCCTGTTGGCAAGAGTTTCTTTTGTCGATTGTGGGGCTTCAATTAGGAGAGAATTAGGGTTTTGCATTAGAAAATACTGAAATTTGGTGTTTAAGGCTTTAGATATTAATTTAGATTTCAGATGAAGGAAATGGATGAGGAGTTGAGAAACAACAGAGAGAGAGAGAGAGAGAGAGAGAGAGAGAGAGTAATACGGGAAAAAGATAGAGTGAGCAGTGTAGGAAAAAAAAAACAGAGCCGAAAAGCTTTCTGTTGTTTTCACTTATCTGTTAAAGTTTATTTTTTTCGGGAAGAAAAAAAAATCATAAATAGATTCAGTAAACATTTTTTATTTCCAGTTCTAAAAATTTCGTAAACTTAAACCAAAAAACTGAAAACATAAACATTAGTAAACAGGGCCTTTAACTCCTACAATTTTTTGCAAGAGAATATGTGAGGCAAGGAAACCAACAAATGATCACTCATGAACTTCCATGGTCTAAGTAAAGCGATCTATATGTGTTGAATGTTAAAAATAACTTTTCCATTTAGACATCAAACACCCAAAAGCACAACTAAGCTGCATAGCTACTTCCAAACGTAAATAATAACATATGGTGCTCAAATATGTGGCAGGTTGGCCAAACAAAGCTACAGATTTTTCTTAAGCTCACCAGCCTTTACTTGCATGCATGTCTTTTGAATCCAAAGAGCATATCAAATAAGAAGATAATGGTAATCTCGTTTTAAAGTATCACTGTTTAGATTTCGCAACATCCATGAGCACAAGTTCATAGCTGACCTCGTTATCACTCAGGCATGATGCGTACATATCCACGAGCATTAAGCAAAAAATGTTGTCACTATTACCCACATGAAGAGCATCCAATTCCAGATAATAGTTTAAGCAAAACAAATCTACCATACAAAGTCCAAAGACTCAATAATCAAACACCCCACTCCATAAATTGTAAACAAATAAGAAAGAACATCTTAGTACTACACAGAATCTTATCATAAAAAAAAAAAAAAGAAGAGAGAAATGTTTAATCTTGATTTCCATCTCACAACCTCGACTTATTTATGGAATTCAAGTGGGTCCCACCACTGTGAATTATCTTCTATTAAGAACCCATCATTGAGTCTTAGCAATAAAATCAACCAAGAGAAATCATAATTGACAAATAATACGAAATAGTATCATTTCTTTGAACTGTTTGATACATAAACAGCCCATCATTAATGGGTTTTTAATCGTAGTATTTGAAAGAGGAAGAGAATGGGAAAAAAAAGCAAAAGCCAAAAAAAAAAAAAAGAAACAGAGAACGGATCAATCAAAACATGACAAAACCAGATATCAATGATAGAGTAATAAAAAGAGGGAATCAAAATACAGTTCACATAACCAGCACGACTAAACAAAAAAATAAAAGCACCAATCAGACACTATTTTGACAAATATACCAGTGGCAAAAACAGTAAGTCGTTTCTTCTTTCTTTTCTTTTTTTTTTACTCAAATTGCCCACCAATAATGGGTCCCAAAGAGAGAATTGGGCAAAATAACTAAACGCAAAAAAGATAATGCAAAATATGAGACATCCCAACATTCTTAAATAGAAAATTACATAGTAATAAATAGAGGAAATCAAATAGAGATTCACATAACCAGCAAGAGTAAACACAAAAAACTAAAGCACCAGTGGGAATAAAAGTAAATCTTTTTTTTTCTTTTCCTTTTTTGATACTCAAATTGCCATCAATAACAGGTTCCAAATCGTAGCATTGAAAAAGGGAAAGAATTGGAAAAAAATCAAAAGATAATAATTAAAGCATTAAGCACAGTACGATTGTGCAAAATATGACAAGATCCAACATTCTTAAATAGGGAATTGCACAGCAAAAAGTAGATGAAATTAAAATGAGATTCACTTAACCAGCACAACTAAACACAAAAATTAAGCACCAATCAAACTCAATTCTGACAATATAACATTGGGAATAAAAACATTAAATACAAGACCATAAATATACTTAGCTATATGATATTCATGCTTACACACACACACACACATATACTATAAGAGATGGGGATCTTACATATGGTATTATGAAGTAATAAATAGAGGAAATCAAAATGGGATTCACATAACCAGCACCATTTTACAAAGAAATCAAATCACCAAACTCTATTTTGAAAATAAAACAGTGGGGAAAAACAATAAATACAGGATCATAAGAGCATTGACACCCGTCTTTCTCATTTAATTTATCAATCTCATTATCAATTCACATCCGTCTCTCTCATTTAATTTCTCAATCTCACTTTCTAGAAACACCCATCTTTCTCATTTAATTTCTAATCTCATTATCTACAAAGGCATTTCCCTTACTAGAAATTGTACACACCAGCCTTTCTATAAATTTAATTTGCATTACATAATAAAATGTAAAAAATATTGTCTCTAATCTTAACTAGTATCGTGTTGTTAAGGTAGAATAAGCACACCAATGAGGAGAATTTCTCCTATTTGATTTTTCAAATGAGAGAAACCTTAGCTATAGAAAGACTGGTGTGAATGCTTTAACTACACACATGTATACAATATACATATATATATCTATAGAGAGAGAGAGGGGGGGGGAACATGATCTTGGTGGCTATATCAAGGGGAACGGTATCTGATCATAATACATTCATATCTAGAAGACCCCTAAATTTTAGAAATTTGCTACAGTGTTCCCCTATTCCAAGATCGGAAGCATATAGGGAGGCGGAGAGCAAGTAAAGATCGAAAGTTACCCTTCGATTTCGCCGCCAAGTTGTTGGTTACGCAACAGTGTGACGAGAGCGGAGCCAGGAGGCGATTCAGAGGGTTTGATGAAGAGAGAGAAAAATACGAGAATTCGGGGTTTTGTCTTCTCTCCATAGCAGGGGTGGGCAAATAACCGATTAAACCGGAAACTGAACTGAACCCAACTCGTTCGGTTTTATTATTTTCATTACCGGTTCGGTTTGGTTTTTTTTTTTTAAATATATGATTTATATCGGCTTCTGTCGTCCGACTAGTCCACAGGGTCCAGTGCCTCGTACTCATGATAATTCCTAATGCGGATCAGGGTTCAGCCTAGCAAGCTAATGGATGTGACCTCACGTGCGACATATATGAATTGAACACCTCACCTCATGCCTGAAGTTATGAGTATCGATCATTCAACCACTAGGTCGACCCATTGGGATTAGTTCGATTTGGTTTTTTTATGGAGTAAAAATTGGTGTGTGTTTTTTGTTGAACCGGTTCGATTTTTTTTTTTTTTTTATGATTAAAAGTCGGGTTTAACCCGAAACCGATCCGATTTATAAATGGGATATATATACATGTTTTTTTCATCCCAGTTTAGTTAAAATACTCCATCTTTATCTTTCTATTTCTTTTTCTATACTCTCTCTTTCTCCCCATTTGTCCCTCTCTTATATGTATTAGCCTTTAACTTTCATCTTAATCAACACTTTACATACTATGTCTTCCACTCTCTTTCTTTCTTGTAAAAACTAAAAAGATAGATTTTTATCAAATATTGAAGATCTAAATTTTAATTACACCTTTTGCTTATATGTTATCAGAGTTAGGATAAAATCCTAGCTTCTACAAGGTTATATATTTTTTTATACATATAATTTTTTTTTTACCAATCTTTGGCACAATTATTTTATTTTCAGATTTTTTTTCCAAAATTAGATTTTTGGACTGAACCGAACTGACCTATTCAGTTCGAACCAGTTCGATTTAGAACTTGTAGTTTGGTTGATTCGGTTTAATGATTTGTAGGATTCGGTTTATTTGGTTTGCAATGGTTCGATTTGGTTCTAAACCGAACCAACCGATTCACACATCTGTGCAATACAATTAATAAATTAATAAATATTAGATAAAACCTATTTCATTTTATATCGGAGTATATTATTTGGATTACATTTCAACTTATAATCATTTCATTTATTTCAATTTAGCTCTTATTACTTTTACGCTCATTCGAATTTTCAGCTATTCTTTTTTTCATGTTTTTGTTGACCTCTATAATTATTAAATTTCTTCATAGAAAGTATAATAATGTCAAAATAAGATAGTATAAGTTTTCGGAAGGTCTTTGGTGGGGGTGAATGGATCATTACACGTCATATAATTCTTTTAACGCATATTTTTATTATGCTATGAAATCAATTTATCTCAATCAGTCATCATGACACATATTATACATGTGTAATACACCTTGTAAATTATCAGTGTTGACGAGATATAAATATTTAACTGACAATTGTAGA
>MKEJ01071882.1:0-12935 GCA_001753735.1 Embelia ribes | reverse complement strand
GACTTCAAATGTCTCTGGTGACATTCGGTTATCTTGGTTTTGAATATAAATCTGAGAACACTAACATATGCAATGCTAAGACACATTCGACAACTCTGGTTTCGAATGTGAAAAAACTCATTCGAACACTGAGTAAACGAATGTACACATCGGGATTGAAAATTATGGTTTATCCAAATTTGTTAATATCGTCGAGACATGGGCTTATTGATCTTCAAATATGTTCCAAGGTTGTCCAATAGTGATAATATACAAGTGTTTAAAAAAAATAAAATTGAGTATATTAATTGGATTGCAAATGGGTTTTTAGGTTTTGTGGAGACGGGGAAGAAGTAATGAGAGAGATAAAAAAAGGTATAAGAATATGAGATATTTGATACAACAAAGTTTAAAATGTTGAAGATTAATATGGAAGAATAGATGAAAAAGAGAAGATTGCTGAAGAAGAGGAAGAGTGTTGAAGATGGAGTAATTGAAGGGCAATGGGCATTTTGGTAAATTGTCATTGTGGTGCCTTAGCATTTTTGTGGTGCAAAAAGAAAAAAAATAATTACTCATTTTATTTGTGGTGCCAGTGAAGTAAAATAATTTTTAATAGCGTGGTGCTCGAATTAAAGTGGTGTCTTTAGCTATTTTTGTGGTGTAAATAGAATTACCCTTTTTAAATCATATAAATTTTAATTATTTTATTAAATTTGTTTTGACAATTTATTTTTTGATATGACATTTTTTATATTTCTTTTTTTTTAGTTATTTATAAATTTATAAAATATCGCTTGATAAGATTTTTACTATGATAATATTTTTACAAAAATTAATGACCATTTAGGTAAATTTTAAGTATGTTAAAGCCTTACAATGAAAAATATTTTTAAAAAATTAATGTTGATTGGGATAATATTTAAAAAATTTATGGAGAACTTAGATTGGTAGAAATCAATTTATAAAAATATTTATTTACTAATAATATTTTGATTTTTAAATATAATTTTAGTAATTTTTATTATGATCAGGTATTTTATAGTTAATATATTTTGGGGTTATACATGATATTTTGTAAAATTTAATTTTACAAATTTCTATTATGATAAGTTGATATTTATGTATATAATTTTAATAATTTATATTATGGTAAGTTAATATGTATGTATATAATTTTAATAATTTATATTATGGGAAGTTTATGTATAATTTTAATAATTTCTATTATGGTTAGTTTCATTGTTTTAAATCCTAATTTCATGGGATACATAATTTTCATGATTTTTATTATATTAAATTTTATTATTTTAAATCCTAATTTTATGAGACACATGTCAAACAATTGTGTTGACAAATATCACGATTTGAGTAAAAGTAGTTGGAAGGGACAACTTTTATATACATAAGAAGATATGTCATAGCGCTACTTGACGGAAAAAGTAAATGATTGCTACATTCAAGCTGGTAATTTCGACAAATCTGACCATCTCTTGGTCCTTCTGTCTTTGAAAATAAACTCCAACAGATCGTTTCTTCTTTTTTTCCTTCAGAAGTAATAATCTAGCTGAATGCCAATGAAAGTGCTTTATTAAGTGTATAACAACGATATCCCACTACAACTTAACATAAGCGCATAGATGGAAGAACAGACAAGCTTACAAAATAAAAAAGTGTGAAAATTAATGCTACAGACGGCACAATGTCGAGAGAGAGGAGCAAGTGGGAATCAGACCAGATAACTACTATGTGCATAAATTGGGAATACTTTCAAAGTTTCTGCTTGCCTATTTGGGAAATTAAGGGCATTTATTCTTTCCACGTTTATCATAAACTTTGTCGAGTCATATACCATTTCCAAGAATTAGCATTAAGACTGCTCGCAGTTGCAGCAGAAGGTTCTTTAAATTGGGAAAGCCCTTTAATCTCCAAATTCTATTAACAAAAACTGGCCAAATGCATCTTTGCATATTCTGTCGTGAATGCTACAGGACCCTTTCAGCCCTTCAATTTTGAAACCCATACCAAAAGAACCTTTAGTTCAAGCAACCAAATGAGATCAACAAAACAGCGAGACTCAAAAGCACATAAAAGATGCAAGAGAAATACCTTTCTTTTAATTGCAAGTTGTGGTGGACAAAAATGAGATCATTTAATCTCTGATGCTCCAAACGGTTCCTCTTCTTTGCATGAATGCGTTCAAACATCATCCAATTTGTCTGACTTCTAAATGCACTGCAAGCTTGACTCAAGATCCTCATAGCTAAACTTTGCAATTCCGGATAATCAGAGGCATATATGGACCACCATGTAGCTGCAATTAACCACAAAAATAATAGGTGGGGTACATAGATTGAAGAATTAATTACGTTGTCCACCTCACTTTTTACATCCACTCGAACTCTAATTCTGAACTTTTTCTGATAATTGCAATTCAGTTTAAAATTTCTCAAACAATTGCAGTGTGAGCCTTTTCTCAATATAATTTGACCATTTCCAAAGCAACAAAATGTCCCAACATAAGGAAATGTATTAATAAATAAAGTGCCTATATATCAATTCAAAGAAAAATTTTGGGGTTTATTGTCAAATAAAAAAGTGAGTGACTAATCAATAGGGATAGCCTAGTGATGTCAGAACCTACTTCCACCATAGGAAGTTGTGTTGTAATATTCAGATCATTTCAATTAAAAAAATAAGGGACCAACGTGCGATTAGATGTGAAAACCAAGGATAGAAGATGTAAGTTGCATAAGAAACTAATATGTTGTCAATTTGGGGTTTGAGCTAACCTGGGGCAAGAGATTCTCGACCACGTAAAGCAACAGGACGACCGAAATCACCCACAGCATCCTCATAGAAACTAATTTGGCTTGTAATTTTCACTTGGGTACACAAGTCAGGCTCCAACACCTCAATACAATCAAGTAACCCCTTTTTAATCACTTTGTTATTTGAGAAACGAGAGTTGTAAAATATAGAGGGGTTTAAATAGTAACCAGCTGCATGTATTGGAGAATACAGCTCCTCTTGCCAAATACTGTCAACAATATTCAAGTATGGTAAATATTCAGATTCCTGATTATTAAATGCCGAGATGATGCTTCTCTTTGCTTTTTCCATTCCATCATAGATATACCCACTTGATGGTCTGTCTTCACAATCAAGTAGAGACAAAACAGTAAGTAGGGGCTCTGTGACCTTCAGAGCTTGATCACACAGGGCCCAAAAATGTGAGTCCTCCATGATCTCAATCACCTCAACCCACGTCCTTTGGGTAGAGAGAGCTGAATTTTCCTCTCTAGCATTTGTAAGTATTTGATGAAGAGGCTCTCTCAAAGATGTTATACTTTTCAAAGTCACAAAAATAGACTCATTCTTATTATTTCCAAGTTGGATAATGTCTCTCGTGCCAGTCCTCTTCCTCATCAAATTAATAACACTTGAATTATTGTAAAAGAAACGAGTTATATGTTTAGCCTTCCCCAATACCTCTTTCACTTCATCCATTTCTGCAATTTTCCCAAGTATTAAGTCTATACAATGTGCACTACAAGCGGTCCAGAAAAAGGTACCATACTTAGCAGCCAAAGCTTTTCCTGCAGCTTTATAACTTGGCTCGGTATCCGTGATGAAATTGACAATATTACTGGAACCTACCTCTTCAACAACACTGTCGAATAAACTCAACAGTGACTCAAAAGTTTGAGTATCATCAACAGAGTCATAAGATTTAAGGAAAACTGCACCCTTACTAGAGTGGACAAAAAAATTGATAACTGTTCGACCTATTTTATCTGTCCACCTCTCGACCAAAACAGAACACCCACTTATCTCCAAACACTTCTTCAGCGCAATACATTTTTGCTTTGCCTCTTGAATATTTCTATTTAATAATTTACCCCTCAAAATATCATAAGAGGGCATTTCATAACCCGGTCCCACAGAAGCAATAGCATCAGCCATCTTCTGGAAATAGCTAGAATTCGAGACACTGAAAGGTATTCCAGCTTCGTAAATAAACCTGGCAACAGCGGAATCTGCCTCTTCAATGGCCTCTTTTGTGGGACTATGGTTCAGAGGTTCATCAGATTGAATAATAGTCAGTGGGTAAGGATTCTTCTTCTGCTTCTTTTGTTGAATGGATGTATCTATTTCATTTTCCATTCCAGTCTTTCTTGAATCATAATCTCCAACAGGGAAAATATTATGACCAGTTTCTAGTCCTTTATATCTCTTTTGTTTTTCAAAACCTTTAAAGCCCACAAGATTTTTAAATTGCAAATGAACATCCTCTGGCACCTCCTCACAGGGAGCTACATTGCCCCTTACCCCCGCTAAATGTTCTTTTAAACGAGAAATTCCACCACCAACAATTACCTTCTGACAATATTTACACTTAACCTTATGCCGCTCCCCATCTACCATCACTCCATGGGCCCAACCTGGGTCAGTGGCTCGAGGAGGTGTAAAACCCTAAGTTAATAAAGAAAATTACGATCAATAAGTGATATTTCATCAATACAATGTAACGAAATAACGTTAAAGTTTGCCTGAAGCAAAGTAAAGTTAAAAGAATATGATGAAGCCGGTAATAAGATTCGAATAAGAATATATTTCCTTACTTCGTCATTCTTGACCAACTTTATAGCCGAACAAGCAAGAAGAAGCTCTTGAGACTCCACCGTTTTCTTTTCCCTTCCTACATTAGAACATGATACCAAAAAAAAAAAGCAAAAACAAAATAGTCTTTTGAAAAGGAGGGGCAAGTTGACATGAACCAACAGGCATAAGCAGCTTTTGTTTTAATCTTCTCAAATTAGGCTTATAAACCCAATAATCACCTTCATGCCACACCCTATCATCACACCTAAAAATCTCCCACATGGGCCCACAATCACCTACAAACACCCCGTACACCGTCCGATCCGCCACGTCATCCTTCAAACCACTCCTAACCAAAAGATTAGCCACCACTAAATTAACTTGTAGCCTAAAAACATCCCTATGACCACAGGGAACCCTTGCGACCACCACGTCGATGTCACCGTGTTTTTCAAAGTCGGCCATTGGGATTTTGGGGCATGAGGGCGTGCCCCATTTTTCCTCCTCGTCGATCCATTCGGGGAAAAAATCCTCCCATCGTCTATCCTCGGCCGCATGATCGAACTTGATCGTCACGGTGTTTGCTAGCCTGCGTAGTTGGTCGTAGTTTTGACCTAATAGCAATTTTTCGTCAAAGTTAACTAAGCCGATTTTGATTTTCCTCCTTTTGATCCCTTGGAAAATTGTGTTGTACCAAATGGGGCTTTTCGGTTTATCATTTTGTTGAAGGTGACTAATGTTGTTTGAATTAGGATTTAGGTTGAAGATTAGGGTCAAGTGTAGGATTAAGAGTAGTATTAGAGAGAGGGATATGAGAGAAAGAGTTGAGAATTTTGGCTTGGGATTGGCATATAGTTTGGCACCCATTCGAAGCTAGCTTCAAAATAGTCTTTCTTTGGGAAATGATTAGATGGAGAGTTTAGTTATATATATAAATGAATGGATATTTTCTCAGATTTGGAAGGTTTGTATTAAAATGAATTCAAGAGAAGAGTGCATGGCTGCACGTTTATGCGTGTCATTGTTTTTCACTTTATTTATTTATTTATTTATTTTTTATTGGCGATTTACACTAATGGTCCTCATAGATTTCTAGTGCCTTTAATATGACCGAAAACAAATAGAAAAAACAGGCAAAGGCATGATTTTAACTATGGGAGGACAAATTTTCAATTTATATATGTAAAAACAAAAATAAAAAAATTACTCAAAAAAAAATAAATATAATAAATCTTGAAACGATAACCCAAATTTTAACTCTTCACAAAAGATAGTTGTGTCCGAGAGCTGAATAAGATATTTGTCAACTTATGAATAAATGTATAATTTCATGAGCCGATTTCAAACATTGATGTTTAACCACCATCCTATTTAAGGGAAAAAATTAGTGGACTAAGAAAAGCTTAGGGGACTGAAATAAAAAAGTGCCGATGAGGTTAGAATCAACGTACCTTCGTATTTAATAAAATGAATAATTTCAAGCATATGAACTAAACCAATAACAAATTAAATAGTTATTGTTGACCTCATCCACAATGTACACTTATTGGGTTTTCGAAAATGGCTTGCCAACAAGTAAAGGATTATTAATTATTTATCCCAAATCGATTAGTAATAAGTTTAATCGCAAGTGATCTACTCTTTGTATTTACCCCTAATTTTCCCATATGAATTTAATTTCACTTTATTATAAGTTATTTTAACAAAACCCAAAGTTTTGAAAGGCATTTAGAAATGGTTGAAAGCAATATATATGTGTTGTACACACTCAATAATAATACTTGACAATCAAGCTCTCTGTGTCAATAAAAATATTAAAAATATTGGTCACACAATTTTGGTTTCGTAATATGTTAATTTTCTAGTATCAAATGCTCGACTAATTAGGACAGAGGTAGCAAGCTTTATGGTGATAAGGAAACCCCACCAACTAGTTTGCTAGGACAAATCTTATTTCATAATTTCTTCACCTAATCTTTACTAGTGCGTAAAAACCCTGAGATATTTCAAAATAAATAAAATAAAATAAGAAAAAAAATACAAACATGTTAAAACACAGATGCCGTTAGGGGTGCACAAAAATCTAATGGAACCGAATACCGAACCAAACCGAGCACATTAATTGGTTTGGTTCTTGCTAGGTTATGTCGTAACTTTGGTTTGATTTTGGTTTGGAAAAAATATAGAACCGAAAAGTTCAGTTCGATTCCCGGTTCCTGTCAATTTAGAATCAGAACAGAATCAGAACCAAACTGAAACCGGACCGATCAAGAATTAATCTAGAACCGTTATGGAACCGGCTATATAAAAGTTATGTATATACATATATTTAAACAATATGAGTATATGGCAATGAAATTCGAGACTTGAAAAATAGATATATATGCATCCATATCATCCATATATACACATATTTGAAATTTTAATTCCAGTATTCAAAGAATTGACTGCATATTTTTCAAATTGTGCGGATTGTGTGTTCTCAAAATTGACGAAAGGAATAAATTGTGCAAATTCTCAAAACCAGCTTAATTTGATGATTTTCTTTCCACTTCCCACCCAATTCCTAACAATTACCAATTATTCTTCTCCTAATTGTCATGAAATCAATACCATTCATCTTTTTCTTGAACATTTGATAATATATATAGATGTAAGGCTTTTCATTTTTTCATAATTGGAACCGAATTGGAACTGAATTGGAACCAATATTTCTAGTCCATTTTTTGTTCGGTTCCAGTTCTGAAATTTTAGAATCGATTCCATTTCAAGACTGGAATCAATCCAAACCGATCCGTCCACACTCCTATTTATTGTGTGAAAGTACAATCTAACTTTTTTTCTTAAAATTTAAAAAATATTTGACTGATCAATTTTTAAGCTAAAATTTTTGTTATTTTAATCTAAATAAGCTGAAAGTTTTAAGCAGAATATGAGACGAGTGAAAATTATTCATTTTAGATAGCGAAAAATATTTTGGATATTGATAGTCTGCTTCTTTTCTTTTAAATGATTAAATCACCCACCCTTCCTATTATTCTAATTACATAAATTAGTAAATTATTGGTTTCTCCATTATTGATTATCCGTTCAAGGGTCCTTGTTGCTCATATAAAAGCATTAGACTTTCTTTTCAATATAACTTAAACACTTATTTTATTTGTAATCAAGTGGCTCTGTTACCTTCTGTGTTATAAAAAGAAAAAAATATTAAATTATTGTCTATCTAATCCAACTCTTCAGCATATGAACCAGAAAAGATTTTTCACGATAGAAATAGATGTTGCTAGTTGGTAGAAATAAGTAAATCTCAATGTAGCACTGTACATTTTATCACGATATATGACAGTTCAATGAAAATTGCTCAAATTAAAATTGTTTATTAAATTAATGCAAAATATGTAACTAAGAATTTAAAATTTACATGGAATGGCTCACTCATTTTGACTTTCCTGTAAAGCTCCACAAATAGTATCCAACTTTTGTTGTGATTATTATCCACATACTACTCTAGGAAAATTGTCGATAAATAACTCGATATTCTACATGAGAGAACTTTTCAAAAGTCTACGGGTTAACACAAAATGCTGCTAGGTAAAACTTGACCCACACAACCTGGTGAATGGTCCCATTTGAAGACTGTGTCAATTATATTGTTCAGATTAAAGGGAGAATTGCTCTTATCCGCAGGATTCAAAAAAATATTCAAAAAACTGCTGAAAACCTTATGTGTTAAGAATGTATGCTCTAAGTAAAGCAAAAATTTTCATCAGAATTTTGAAAGAAGAAATCCGTCTTGCTAAGCTTGGCATTCAGGAGCTACAGGAAGGATTACAATTTCAATTAAATCTTCCCGAAGAAGAACAGAATGTTTGGGATAATAATCTTTTACAGTTTGATATCATGATTGAAGAAGATAATCTAAAATTTTTTGGAGAAGGCTCTCCAAGACTATTTGTATGACTACCGGAACTTGATGATTTAAGTAAAAATTTTATATTTTATGAATTTATCTTCTTTTCAGGTTTGTATGTCTCTGGGAAAAGGACACGGCCGAGACTGTGACCAGTCTTCCAAGCAGCATTACCAGTATAACTTTCCTGAAATAGGGAAAGAGGGGTGGATTACTCCTAAAAAACTAGTATATGACACCAATGCCACTCTATCAGAATATATCAGTACAAAGGATATTTTATTATCCCAAGAAGCAGAAACATATATTCTCAATGAGAATAATACAGAAACAATATTTTTCATCGAACATGATGAGACCAGTATGGATCCATGGGATCTAAAAGAAAGATACCTACAAAGTCAGGTATCTATTAATTATCAGGATATGTTCAGATATAAATATGAGCAAATACTCAAATAAACAATATCAGTTGACTTTACCCATCATTTAGTTGATAAAACAGAAAATCCAGCCCAATTAGATACAGTAAGGCCTTGATAAAAAATATTATTAGGCCAGCCCAGTGGGGAATTAATCTTAGTCATCAGAAATCCCTGACTTCAGTAAAAGACCAGAAATTCAATTACTGGGATTATAAGAAATCATTCTACCAGACATTTTATTATCATAATCTCATTAAAGGGTATACTTGGTTCTTTAAATGTTGTCCTGATTTATTAACTAAAATTCAATCTCTTCCTACATGGTTTTATGCATGGTGGGAAACATTTGGTCCAGGATTGGACATTTTACCAGAAAACCTTTTAAAAACCAGAAAAGAATGGATAGCCATTTATCATCAAAGACCAGAAAAGAAACACTTCTCAGAAATTCAGATCATTGCAAACTTCTTTATATTGTTCAGTATTCCATGGATATAGAAATGGGATTTCTCCATTGACTATACCCAGACTGTACTTCCTTATGTAAAAAGGAGATTCTACTACAAATGGTGGAAAGGTATTAATCCTAATATGGACACGCTTATTACAGCAATTGAACAACATAGAGCTATTTTAGCCAAAGCCTTGGATCATAGCCAAGTCGAATCTAGTTCGATTAAGGATATTTACAGGAAAATTAAGGCTAAACCACCTGACCTTTCAGAAAAAGAAATTCTCCAGCAAGGACTCAATTATTTAAAAGAACATTTCATAAGAGCTCACACAGAATTATTTTCAGATGATAAATCAACAGAAAATGAAAATGATTATACAGCAAAATCAGATACGTCAATGAGAACACAAGATGATCCGATTTTAGCAAGAGAATCCCAAGACCCAAATGAAGATGATGAAATTGATATTGAAAATTTTTGGGATGATTATTCAGAAGAATTAATGGAGAAAGTAATCAGTAAAGGAAAGAATAAAATTTGATATCACCAACGTCATGGATGACGATTTTCAGTATATTCTAGAAGCTCAGTGGTCCATCACCATCAACAGTATAGATTGCACTCAGATGCAATAATAGAGCTTTTACTGTTCGAGCATCAAGAACCGAGACTATTGGGGCATCCGGTTACCAGTTACCTGCCCGAGAATTTGTGTATATATAGTTGTGCTTTCTTTTATTTTAGGTGTGCAATTTTTCAAGTGTGTTTGAGTGTGCTTTCTCTCTCTCTCTCCCCTTGTAATTTCCTCTTTTAATCCTTCAGCGTGTAATAAGTCTCGCCTATTGGCACGAATCATTGTAAGATACTTTCTTTATTCAAGTTTGTATTTTAATTTTATATTATTTGTTTATGTAGGATCATATGAACTATAATCTATCTCTCTTATATATTATAATATACTTAAAGTATTCCTGGTGGTGTGCTAAAAATAAGTATAGTGTAGATAGATGGTGTAGTATAAGAATCATCTGCAGACAAGATCTGATTATAAGATGGCCAAAAAAAAAGTTTTCGTCTTTAGTTGTGGGAAGCCGTTTTTAGAAAACAAAAGACAGTTCTTCTTATTTTCCCCAATATTGGTTTTATGAAAAAATTGAGATGAGTTTTTTAAATACCCCGATGAACTTATACCATATATGAAATTGTGCACACCCTCTTTTTTGCTTATACTATATATGAAATTGTGCATACCCTCTTTTTTGGTATCAGAGCCATGAATAGTTTACTGTATATAAGACACATATAGATTATAAAAACATGATCCATTTATATTTTATGACTGACTTGTATTCAGCATCTACATCAGCATCTTCATCAGGATTAGCAGTAAATGCTCACTTAGTTGAATATGAATAAGTACATGAAAAATTAGATAAATGGACCATTCCAGAAGTTAAACCGAAAGATATTTATAAACTTAGAACTATGGAATATTTCATTTAAACTGTAGTTAAAACTCTTGAGTCCAGTATAGATTTACAGGATCAAAATGAAACACATAATTTGTTTCATGCTCCATATTTAATTCCATATTATAAAAAATACAAGTATCTGCATATAGGACTTGTACAAATTGCATTAAAGCCCTTAACATTATTAGGGACTGACACCTGTATAAAACTCACTTTGAGGGATGCCAGATGCACTAACTGGCAACAGTTTTTAATGGGATCCATTGAGACTAGTCTTTTTCATGGCCCAATATACTTGATGTTTATCCGAATCTTACTGTTTCTATGAATGACTCCAACATATTACATGTGTTGAATGTCAGGATCCTTTCTAAAGGATATAATTTTAAACCAAGAACAAAGTCAATAGCTTTGATTTATAGGATCTATTTTAAGGTCTTATTCACTTACTCTCCTTATGTTAGAAAGAAGAGTCCTACAGGAGAAACTGTACTATTTGAGTCTAATTTATACTCAACAAATATTACAATACCTCGGAGAATCCAATGGAAAGATATTACCTTTCCTGATCAATGGATTATTCCTCAGGAAATTCCTCCTGTACCTGTAACACATCATAATATTGATGATGTGATTGAAAGAAGAGATGGTAATATACATCTAAGCTTTCAAAAGCCTAGATTATTGAGATCTAATTCTAGTAGATCTATCTCTTCATCACCTTACCTTATCAGGTACAGTCTCCCACAACATCGAGACAATCTCTAGACTCTAGGTCTATAAGATCTGAACCTATTCCTACAGCAACACCAATTCCTGAACCTCAACTTAGGGGTCTTAGGGTTTCTGACCAGCAAATACCTCATGAGGTGTATAGTACCTCCAATACCCCACCAGTAAGGACTGATAGGAGCAGAAGCCCTAGTCCTACCATTAGTGACCTGAACTACCATTATTAATGAATTTTAGTCCACGAAGTAAGTTACGTAATTGTATGAACCAGGAATTTATGCAGGAAAAATATACCGAATTTAGAAATTGGTATTTCTCATATTTTTCTGTCCCACAATTGACTAGGTTTAAGAGCCAGTATTATTGTCATCTGACTCGTAATCAATACACCATACCATTTGTTGAATGGTTTATTGAATTTGCTATAGTTATGCAAATTCTACCTGCCAATGAGATCAATATTTTAAAAAAAATTTCTAAAACATGGGGGGCCAGAGATGGCAGACAATTTACCTCGATTCATCCCCCAGTACAACCTATGACCTTAGTTTCTGATAAAGGGGCAACTCCTTTAAAAATAGCAGCTTATGCCTATCCTTCCTCGGAAGAAATAAGACAAGTCATCAGTACTAAGGATATCCAAATAATCCAAAAACAGAACAACTTTACCAACTTGACCCTTACCAGTATAGGTGACCAATTAACTAGAATAGAGGATACTGTCACTTCTATACAGGAAAATTATGGACAGTTGAATAGAAATATTAGAAAGATTATTCCTAAATCAGAATCTTCTGTACAGGAAGCAACCATAAAACCTCCTCTTGAGGTAGATTCCTTCAAACTCTCTCAACACAAGATTGATGAGGATTTTATCTCCTCATTAACTAAAAAGTTAGAAGGAATTCATATCAGCAAGACTCTTATAGAACCAATACCTCCTATAGGGTTAACATTTACTTCAAATCTTACAGAACCAAAACTTCCAGTTAATTTAAATGTTCTAGAAGACATTTCTCACATACAGAAAGCTTTTGAAGACAGTTCCCAGAATAACCAGTTAGAAAAGTTGCATGTTTTGTTAGAAGACAAAACTACAGAAGCCTCTATCAACAGATCATACTTTCCTATGGGGAAAATAGGTAGATTACCTAATGTAGCACCTACTAGGTATTATTACCCTAGGCCCACTCCAGGTGACCTTCTCTATGAAGAACAGTATATGGAAACATAGTCACAATATTCAGGAAATATCATATACTCTTGGAACTTAGATGGCAAGACAGACTATTAGATATATCAGACTCTTCATGAGAAGATGATGTATGCTACTATTGCCAGATCCAATAACAAC
>MKEJ01071875.1:0-10442 GCA_001753735.1 Embelia ribes | reverse complement strand
AGAGAGAAAGAGGAAATATAAAATAAATGAGAGAGAAAGTTTGATAGTTAAATTTAGATATCACTCTCCCCAAAGAGTTAAAAATGTAGATAACCATCTATTTTAGATATTAGAATAGATAATCTGCTATAAACAATTTTTTTACAGAATATTTAAATTTGATATCTAAAATAGATAAAAGATACATTTTACATAATCTGCTGAAGTGTTATAATATAGCTCCGTTTGCACCTCCTTTTCTATATCAGCAGTCTACCTCTGGAATTGGCTAGATCAGCTGATGCTTTATCTAAGGTTGCAATTTTCTATGCGCATTCTGTAATATATCAATATGCACCTTTATTTTTACAAGATGTAATATATTTTGGTCATATCGATCACAACACTGTTAGAAAAGTTCCGAGCACTTTGTATAATGCTAATGTACTGTTAAAATAGTTAATGCAATGAAGGTTGGATACTTTGTTAAAGAAAGAACAATACCCAACTAATAGAAACATATAGCGTACAAAAATATGTGGTGAATGGACTACAAAATATTTCCCAAGAAACACCTACTTGGAAAGTAATTTTTTATAATTATTTCCGTTAAATGCCCTTTCAGTCCCTCTTAGGAAAAAAAAAATGGACCACACTTGCTACTTCAAAACAATATATATATATACATTACACGAGCATGCTTATACTGTCCCTTCGGGGACATCTGATAAAATTGGAACGATACAGAGAAGATTAGTATGGCCTCGTTTTTGTGATTGACCCTGAAACCGTCATTCATGGAAACTGTTGTCTTAAACAATGTCGCGAGGATAAAAACGAAACAAATACCACCTATGCCCGTATACTAGAATTTGTCATTTCAAAATAGTGTTTTTTCTATAGACAAACAGTGTTGTGCCTTGAGAACCAGGAGTTCAAGGGGAAGCTCGATCAGATGGTGGAGATAATAAAAACTGCTCGGGATTTGCGATAAAGACGACATTCTTGGGTGAGGGTTCTATCGATTACGGCACCTGCATTTGTGCTTTGTGACTGCATACGTTGAGTCTGGTTCCGTCGATTTTACGAAGTTTGAACCTTAGCTTGTTAATTAAGAACTTTTGGAGATGAATCTATTTTTCCAGACGCTTGTTTACATTTATGTTTACTTGGATTGTAACGGGTACTGGTCTCAATGAAGGGATCAATATTGTAGTAACAGTGTCATACATTCTCATTGATTCGAATAATATCGTAATTTTCTTGAATGCTTAACGGAATTTTGATTTCTAAATTTCCAACTCGAGTTTTTTGTGTTTGATTCTGTCGGTACAAAAGCATGATTTTCAAAAAATATTGAAAGGGAACCATGTGTATTGTTCCATATAAAGATTTGCTTGCAATGTTAAAATGTTAGTATGCGAACACCTGAGAAATCACTAGATGGATCAGAGTATTCGGATTTCTAAGTAAATAAAAACACAATTTTTTTCTTCATCTAAGTAGCGTCGTCATGTATAAACAAATGTGATATATAGCGAGCGCACCTATAGCAAAGTGTTGGATTATTGCTTGCAAACATTGACAGGTCTTCGGGTAATAATTACAACGATTATCCAAAAGCAGCACGGGCAATAAGAGATGACGGCTATTATGCGATGAAACTTTTTTAACAATGCAACAAAATACATTAATTAGATAGTCAAAACAGAAGTTTACAAAATTCATATGCTACAGTTGAACATGGAATCTAGTTTTTGTCAAACTGAAATGCCGAAAACTTGGGCAAGCGAAAAGTGGAAGAGGCTCGATGCACCATAAAGCTCTTTTTACTATCCACCGCATACAAACTCACGACCGACTAAAACAAGCAAAGAGTGTTTTTAGTAGGAAAACAATGGATACTAAAGAAGCTAAAAGGTATTCTTTTCCGACAAACTACATCTGAAATGCACAAGACTAAAATTAAGACACAAGTATATCAGCTTTTTAACTAGAGCAGAACAACAAAAGCTGAAATATTTGAATACATGAAGTAGCCATTAACCGATAACACAACTTCCATTTAGCTCTTTCGAGATAATAAAACTAAAAGAGGTTTCAAAATGCATCCATAAGATCAATAAAAACACAATTCAGCCAAAATTATTGAGCTACAAGCATCTGAATTTTTCTAAAGGGAGAACGAGCCAAACGATAAACTTCGAACACATAAAGTAGCCATGAACCGATAACACTAACATTCCATTTAGCTCTTTCGAGAAAAACAAAAGTTGAAGAGGTTTCAAATGCTTCCTAAGCTCAACAAAAACACAACTTGGATAAAAGCTATTGAGCTACAAGCATCTAAAGTTTTCAAAAGGGAGAACGAGAGCTAAATGATAAAATTTGAAGTTCAAGTAGGAAATATCCAACCTTCCTACAAACACACCACCTGGTGATACACATTATCAATAATAATGACCCCGGCACTTCGACGACCCACATAGGCATTTTTTCTTCCACTGCTCGGTTTTCCCAGGATGAACCGTCCCGTAGTCAAATGTCAATTCTTCGAGAGGAGTGATGTGGCATACCGCAAAAAAGGCTATATGAAGATAAGATTCGCTGTCATTCTCTCTCACGACAGGTTGCCAGTACACATTAGGCATACAACTATGGTTCATGAACCTAGCAACATTCCCACAGTTTTTCGAACTTATAACAAGCGGATAAGGCGTCTTTGGAGCCTCGTTGGAGTACCCAGGCATAAACTTCAATGACTCAAAGGTTCTAGTTGTATCGAAGACGTAGTCATCTCCATTGTCCTTTGCAATGACTTCACCAGCATACTCGCATATAAAAGCTCCAGCACGAATGGGATCCCAAGACCTAAGGCCCCAACCTTTGTTCTTCGTCTTGAATACCTCAAGACGAACTTTGACACCTCCCTGAGACACTCGGTTACGACAGTTGGGTGGGCATAAACAAGAAGGGCCACACTCGTATATAACACTCTTATAGCTCAATAAAACCCCAATTGAACTATAAGCGAGAAAACCCCCGTTTTTCTGAATGCAAGGGCAGTTAAGGTCACCTTGTTGACAGCCACCTCGACAAGGGCAGCTCATAGAAGGTTGTTGGGTGGTAACTGGTCTCGTATACTTTAGACTCAGTATATATGTAAACTGGGGAAAGCCCCTTACATAATCGACTTCATTCACAAGACAAACAGATAAAGGCTCTGAACCCGAGGAAATATCAGGCTGAATGAGCCCAGTTCTCGAATCGATGTTTCCCTTCCATTGCTGAATCATTTTCCACAATGTAAAGGCTTGAGGCTGGCCGGGATTTCTAACCAATTTATATTTAAAAACGTTGCAACCCGACTTACCTTTTTCTATCCACGATTCGTGAACTTTATACAGGCCATCATATATGTACACCTTCCCGGTGGGATATAAAATGTCTCTAACACCCCGGATAACTCTGACCTCGCTAGCCTTCCGCAAGCTGTTCTCTAATGCAAGATTACCCCTTTCGAGTTTCTGATCAGTAACATTCTTACCATTAACCCCACCTTGGCCACTGTAAATCAACACATCACCATCCTCATCGTTATCCTCATAAGAACCAGACGAAACAATGCTCACAGCAAGAGGATCTTCCTCTTGATTTGCCTTTAGAGTCAAATAATCAATCCCAGCCATTGATGGGGCGTGCAAACCCACCAGGCATAACTCAAACCTGAAAAAGAAAATATCTCCCACTTCGATCCCAGGTACAGTTCCGAGCCTCTTCCTAGAATTTGTCCGGGCTCCTTTGTTCATCAAAGTTGTACCAGCCCTTAGATCCGGGCGTGACCCTTTAGAATCATCAAGGGAAATTCTTCTTCGCAGCAAATCATATGTAATGAGTGTCAACCGCACAGACCCCTTATTCCCATCAGCTTGTGGAAATGCATCAGATCCCAAAAGAGGGAATGAAGTCAGGAAACTAGTAACCGCCTCCTCGATTTCGGGGTCGTGAGGGGCAACGTTTGGATCTCGGCGGGCTTTAGGCCTGCCTCTCTTGCTCCCCTTACTGCTATTTTCCCCATTGGTAGCATGCACAGAGTAGTCATCAAAAGTTGGGTCGCTTTGATTTTGGGAATCGCTATAATCCTCTTCCGGAAAAACAGATTGATTATATGTTGAGCCCCTTCCGGCATGACTTGTACTACCTCCGTTTGGGGTGTGGGCCATTGGTGCTCGGAACGAACTTATGGGAACAGGAGACGGTATTGCGTGGTTGGATTTTGGTGGTTGATTTTGAGAACCGGTCATGAGAAAAGGGTAAGATGGGGAAAAACCAGACGGAAATGCAGACATATCAGAGGGATTCGGAAATGTAGGAACCAAACAACGTAATGGCTTTACATCCAAAACCCTTGATTTGTCGAAGGACCCAGGTGCATGATTAGACTGCATGCCCATACCTTGTTCCATAATAATTCACTTAAAAACAAACTAACTTGGGTAAGATTCGGCAAACAGAATTTTCGGCAACCACTGATGTTTTTTTATTCAATTTTCTTGCTTGGTTCGGCAGAAATACTTCTTAAACAGCAAGCATCTGGAATCTGACACCAAAAGGGAAAAAAAACAAATGTTTAACCATAAAAGTAACAAGAGTAGAAAGTGATGTTTTTAAAGAACGTTGAAGATCCAATATGTCGTGAAAAATGAAAGCAAATTAGCAGAAGCAGATTTCAAACATCTAAAATTACTACTTAAATGGCTCCTCCTTGCTTCATTTCCATAATCCTCTTTCCACTAAGGGTACTGCAATAACAACTTTACTCTTCACCAAACAACCGAATGATGATACCAAATTAATTGAATTTCCTTCATATGATTATACATGCAAAGCAATAAAGGGAACAAGAAAATGATGACATAAAAACCTTATATATTGACCTAAAAAGCCCTAAAAAAGGTACAAAATTAGCAAAAACAGCATAAGATATTTTAACAGCTCCACTTAGCTCTCCCAATAAAATCAGCATTTCAACATGAAAATAAGCAAATTTAAATTAAATGACGATGACAAGGCCAAAACAAAAGGGAAAACCATAAAAACAAACATAAACTGCTCTCATAAGTCACCAAACTACTGCATTATAACACTAACATTTAGCCTATTTATTGACCTAAAAATCCTAAAGAGTACATAATATCTGCCCAATGCCCTAAATAGAGTACAAAAAAATAACAAATACAGCTTAAGACATTTTAACAGCTCCACTTGGGTCTCCCAACAAAATCAGAATCTCAACATCAAATTAAGCAAATTTATATTAAATGACAATGACACGGTCAAAGCAAAACAGGAAAACATAAAAACAAAGATAAAATGCAAATATAAGCCCTAAAAGGTGCATTAAAAAAAGTAGCAAAACATGTGCAATAACCCATTTTAGATTCAAAAATTGCAGTGTAAATATAGAACTTTCTTCTGGAGACATGCATGTGGAAATGAACTAGCGTTTGTTTAGTTGCATTTTTTTGAGCAAAAGAAAAAAGCTAGATGCAAACTTTCCAGCTTTCTAAAGTCAAAATAAAAAATAATAATAAACTTAAAAGTTAGAGAAGCAAAATGCAGTCCCACTTTCACGCACTAAGAAAAGATAAAAGTTGAAAGCTTCAACCAAACAAGCCCTCATAAAAACCTAAATGCATCCCTCTTAAAACATCGAGCATTTTTGTTAAGTAAAGCCAAATGCATAGGCATTTTTCCGCAAAAAAAGTAGAAAAAAAGGAGTTTTAAAGCTGCAAATGCACAGGCCCTAGGAGAGAGAAACAAAGTTGCCTAAAGCAGAAATCTTGCTAAAACCAAAGCAAATACAAATACAAATCCAATTATCCAATCACCCAGAGGCAGAAAAAGATGGCAATAAATAAAATAAGCATTTAATCATCAAATAAAAGAAAACCCATATCAGATAACAAGCAAAGATCAAAATATTCAAATCTATACCGGGAAATGAAGAGCATAGGGTTTATAAATTTCTAAAAAAATTGAAACGACAACGAAAGAGATTCGAAGCTTTAATACCGAGATCAGATGAGCGAGAACGAATCAATTCCACGGCGAGGACCAGCAGCACGAGAGAGGGAGGGAGGGAGAGAGAGAGAGAGAGAGAGAGAGAGAGCGAGCTAAGACGCCATTTTTTAGTGCTCTGTTCTCTGGGTCAGTTGACAGTCTACAAATTGTCCTCGGGCTAATTATTATAATGATCCCCATAGGTTCAACCAATATTCCATTTGGTCACAATAGTTTTTATCCATACACAAATAAGGCTCAAGTTTTGAATATATGACATCATTAGTTCCTACTGTTATTTTAGTCTTTTCTCAATTATTCATGTTTTAATCATCTCTAGATTTGGTCATTAAAATTATTATATAAAATCAAACAACGAAAGGGACAAAAAGAATGTCACTTTTATTGAACTAGAGGACCAAATATGTAATTGTTTTAAACTCAAGTACATTGGTGTTTCATTTAAACTATGGAGCGAACATTTTATGTAATTATCTGTGTGTCGTGCGAGGGACGAGCTGTAATAAGTGGCAAGTGTTCGGACCATTCCCACTAGCCTGCCTTGTTAAAGTTTTCGGTAATTAGAGCATTCCCATGGTCAACAAATTTGGCTTTTTATATTAAGGGTGTCATATTAGTGACCAATCAATGGTAAAATTTTATAATAGAGTAGATATTTTAAATAATTAAATTCCATGAAAATAAAAAAATATAATTATATATATATAATATAAATAATACACATATAATATTATATATATATATTTAAAAATATATAATATATTATAATGTAAAATATAAATATATAATATTGCATAAATATTATTTATATTATATATATATATATATATTTATACATACATAATATTTATATATTTTTTGTATTACAAATATATATATATATATAAATATTTTATATATACATAAATTACAATATAATATATATATATATGTGTGTGTGTGTGTGTGTGTATAAATTGTATGTTTATATAATATATATTATATGTTATATTTAAATATATAATATTTATATTATATGTATATAAAATTGTATATATAGCACATAAGCTACAGTGATGCAATTGGGTAACCAAATGTAGCGACTCAATCTCATTTAGTACTAAATTTAGTTACTCTACTGTAGCAATATAGACTCTGTTATGGCAATAGAACTCACTTGTGGATAATTTTTAATATTCTATTAGCCAAATGAGTTTCTAAATATATTTAGTACTCATATAGATACTCTATTGGGAATGCTCTTAAAGTGCTTAGAGCATTCGCACTTAGCATAAATATGCATTGTTTGACTGGGTATATAATTTTATGTAAAAAAAAAAATGACATATGAAAAGCAAATTTAACCTTATGATTTTTATCTTATTATAATTTCTAATAATTACTAGAAAGGCAATGGTGATAATTATTGAATTTTATAATATTACATTATAGTACCGAGCGCCTTGGGAAATTTGGGATTTGGGACAAGAAAAAAAAATTGGGCCATTTATATAAATAAATAAATTCAAAATTTAATCACTCAACATCAACAAGATTTTAGTTATATAATTTTGGTGTATAATAATGATAAAAATTGGGCCCTTTATATAAATAAAAAATTTTAAAAAAAATGGACCCTTTATGTAAGTAAAAAATTCAAAAAAATTGGACCCTTATGTAAATAAAAAAAATTCAATTTTGGGAGTTCTGAAATTTTTGGGCTCTAGGCGGTTGTTCCCGCTGCCTTGAACTAGGATTGGCCCTGGTACCAAAATAGAGAGTGTCTAATTAATTTTGGCGATTCAAAAAAAAATTGACTAATTATTAATGGACGGAAAGTACTTTGCCCCCATGGCAGCCTCCCCGCATCCATAGTGAGTCATTTCTACTACGTATCAGTCGTGTGTTATACTTATTTCGCAATTTTGGCTAGTTTGAGGGCTAAAATGAGAGATGTGCAATAGTTTATTATGGGTGCACTTATATGTTATCAGCGACTAGCTTTTAATGATACGTACAAGAATATATGCATAAGATAGAATTTGTCAAAAGATCGACGTTACATTTATTGACATGCACATGCATCAGAAAAAAGAATTGGGGTAACAAAATGCTCAAAATGTAAACAAAAATGTAAAGATATTACTATAAAATCTCTCTAAATTTACCATACAATCGAAACGATACAGAATTTGTACAAAAGAAAAAGAAAAATTGTGATGGTGATTTAAGAAGAAAACCTTCATACCTGATTTATTAGTTATTAATATTATTTTCAATTCGTACTTCATTTATCAACAACAATATGCACGACGATATATTCTGTCTTTAGCGGCATTTGTCAAAACGCTGCGAAAAGCAACATAACCGCAGCAATAACCCTTTGCTGCGTTTGATGCGGCATTTATGTGAATCACCGAGGATACTCCTGACGACATAAATTTGTCGCGTTTGTAAAACTCCGCTAAGTGCTGCGAAATTTTCGCAGCGTTTCACTTTGTTGCCAAAGGTGTTCTGATGGAGAATGACGTCGCGATGAGATTTTTCCCTGCATTTATTTACAGCTTTTAACTACGTTTATAAAACCTACATATTTGCAGGGTGTCTGAAACTCTGCAAATTTTGTAATTATATAATATTTTTGCAGGGTTTGTAAAGATTTTTTTTTTTTTGCTACTTAAACCCAACGAATTAATGTTTTTTTTTTTCATTAAACCCTACAATATAAACCATACTAAATAATTATATGATCTTTTGCAGCACAAGATATTCGTATACTCATACCACTAATAAAAGAAACTACAAAAGAAAAAAACAACTCATAAAACGTTAATTCCATAATACTACAAATATTTAATCAAAGGCATAATATCAAAAAAATATCCGCTACTACCTACATCAAAAGCCAATTAATGCATATGTTCTTGTTAGTCAAGAGACAAAAACAGACATAACATAAAAAATGACCATTAATAGTTGTATCTAACACCGTTTCTTGTAGTTAGAATGTTCTAAAGTCTTACATCTTTGGTGATAACGTAAATTAATGGAAACAAGCAAATGCACACAAATATAATAGAACCGTAGATTTCAAATAATGATAATGTTTCCAACTACATGTAGAAGTAGAGCATTCACACTATAACCCTTGAGGCTTTCAAATACTAGTAACATGAATTGCGGGTGAAGAGAATCCCCCAGGTGAACTAAGGACTCATCTCCGTCTTGTTTTCCCGCTCGTCTTTAAACTGGGACCATTCAAAAAATACAGGAAAAAGAAACACTAAGCAACAATAGCGACCCCGAGGTTGCACAATTTCACACAAAGGCCACAGACGATTACCAAACACTATTTCCGAAGTCGAGGCTCAGTTTTCAAACATGATCTCGATGGAAGGCAAACTCAGTACCGATTTCCAGAAGTATCTGAGACTGCACTCAAGCTCGAAATGTAGTGAAAGTGGCTCGCCTAAACCAAGGGGTCAGGTTGATAGTCCTGTGTGTAGAAGGTGTAGGTATTGGTTGGTCGTAAGTCAACAATAGTGATGCTATTCATCTGCGAGGATTCGATAATTTGAAAGTTACGTGCGTCCAAAGGCGTATTATGTATTGAAGATAATAATATATGAAGGAGGTGATAAGAGCATAAAGAGTTGATAAATAATTGATTAGTAATAAAGGATAATTTTGGGAACAAGAAAATGACAAGGTTGAAATTAATTCAGAATATAATTTTATTTTATTTGATTATATTTCCATTTTTATATCCTTTGGTTATCTATATAAGGAGTCCATTCTATTTATACAATAACATATTAATAAATAATTCTCTTCTTTTAAATAAAAATTTGAATAGGTGGGGTGGGTCGCCAGTTGCAACCAATTCATATGGCGGTACTTGCAACCGACAACTGCTAGGCAATGATTTTAGGTTCTCAAGCCCCAAGAATCGTTAGCTCTGATATCATATTAAATAATATAAAAGAAGATAAAGAGAATTATTATTGATTTTTAGAATTACATAATTGATACCTCTTTATATAGACATTAGTCCTAGCCAAACAGGAAACAAATCATAACAAGACAATCTAATTAATAGGAAATAGATCTTTCTAGAAACTAAATCTAATCTAATCAATATTTGGCTCAATTATTTTGCCTCTAAGATATTTCTACTTCTAATACTTCCCATTATGATGAACGTATAAGGAACAAAATGATCATCTTGAAAACACTTCTTCAACTTTTGAATCTTCAACTTTATCATTCTCGAGACCTTGAAAAATGTTTTTAAAAATCAGACAAATTTAATTCGTTCATCTTGAAATATTAGAGAAACGGAAACTACCCCTCAAATTTGAAAAGAAAATTTTGGAAGGCGATAACAAAGAGAATGAATT
>MKEJ01071871.1:0-15351 GCA_001753735.1 Embelia ribes | reverse complement strand
ATTGTATTAAAACATAGGGTCAACGATATTAATATGTGGTCACTGGGTATCAACATGATTTCACACCATGATAATATTTAGCTCCACGAAAACCAAAGTGTGCTACTCAGCATGTGGCAATACAAATTGGCCATGTATCGATTCCAATCCTATGTAATGATGTACAAATGACAACCACATATGTATTATATTAAAATAATAATGCAATGGTAGAAATAAGTTAATTATTAATTGTTGAGATTTATATTAACTATGTCGAAATTATTTATTTAAATATATTATATCAATTTCAAAGTATAATCCATTTTTCAACTAATTAACAACTTATAAAAAATTACGAAATTAATTTTTTAAAATAATTGGAAAAATTACATTCCGAAATTTAATTCTTTTATTATTTTTATTTTTTAATTAATTTATTAATTATTTGAAAAATATTTTGTTATTTATGAAATTGTTATAATTTGTTAAAAAATATTTACAAATTCATTAATATAAATTTTTAAAATTAGTACGGTGGTTTTATAGTAATTATACCTTATTGATTTGAAATTTTTTCCAAAAACATAAATTTTTAATAAAAATTATTTTTGTTTCAAAAATACATTACTTTAATTAGCAAAAATTTAAAATTTGGGTCTCATGCAACAAAATAAAAAATTATTGAAATTAAGAAATTTCAATTGATTGGAAAAATTAAGTTTTCTATTTTTTAATTAATTTATTAATTACTTAAAAAGTATTTTTTATTTCTGAAAGTGTTATAATAAATTAAAATATAATTACATCTATTTTATTTTTAAAAAAATTTATAATTATTATAAATAATTATTTTGTTTCAACAATATATTATTTTAATATTGAATAAATTAAACTTCTAAATTGTATATATTTTTTTTATTGCAACTTTTGTGAACTAAGTAATTATATATTTGAGTTAGGTTACAATATGTGCAATAAAACTCTTAGTTATGAAAGTATAAATTTATTCATATAAAATTTTAAAGTAAGTACAGTGGTTTTATAACAATTATATCTTATTGATTTGAATTTTTTTTCCCAAAAATGTAAATTTTCAATAAAAATTATTTTTGTTTCAACAATACATTACTTCAATTTGCGAAAATTTTAAAACTGGATCTCGTGCAGCAAAATAAAAAATTATTGAAATTAAGAAATTTCAATTGATTGTAAAAATTAAGTTTTGTATTTTTTAATTAATTTATTAATTAATTAAAAAATATTTTTTTTATTTATAAAAGTGTTATAATAAATTAAAATTTAATTACATCTATTTAATTTTAAAAAATATATATAATTATTATAAAAAGTTATTTTGTTTCAACAATATATTATTTTAATATTAAATAAATTAACCTTCTAAATTGTACATATTTTTTGGATTACAATTTTTATGAAGTAAGTAATTATATATTCGACAGAGATTACAACTTGCCATAAAACTCTCTAAATGGTCCACTTTAATTATGTATAGTTAAAAATATTTAATAAAAATGACAACATTTACTATTAACGTGAGAATTATTTGGATAATACGTGGCTGCAACACTTCATAAGTTGACACCTTGATTGAGTACATCATTGTCCCCTCCACCAACACAGAAACAGTTACTTTCTCCCTCTGTCTACCCAACTAGTGTTAAACCAAAAGGGTTGTAGTTTGTACCTCATTGGCTTTTTCTGCCTTTTGCCTCTGCTCTCTTGTTATTGCAATTGTCTCTCTATGCCTTCTCCTCCTCTGCTCCCTCTCATCAAAACTCTAAATGGGGGACGAATCTCCCCCACTTTTGAATTTCTTGTTATTATTTGATACTTTCCTCATTCTCTCTTCATATTTTAATTAATCCAAACATAGCTTTACCTCTGTCTTCTACTCTGTTTCTCCCATGTTCTTGTTTTTGAAAACAAATTCTCTTTTCAGAATCATGTGATCCATCTCTCGTGATTTGACCTCAAACCCAGTTTTTAATTCCTGCTTTTGCTTTGTGGGTACTCTTGTATTCCACTTGATTTGGTCTCTTTTTTGTTTAAACTGGTATTGAGCTACAGTACGAGAGTAATACAAATTGGGTCTTTTCTCCAATGGAAATTGATTTGATTATTTTGCTCTAAACCGTGTTCTTGATTGGTGATTTTTCTTAGTGGGTACTCCTCAAAACAACTCAATTGTTCCTTATTTTGTTCCAATTTATATATTACTCTACACTGTGTGTGTGTGTCAATTTGGGGATTTTGCTCATCTTCTTGGAAATTGATTTGATTATTTTGCTCTAAACCCAGTTCTTAATTGGTGTTTTTGCTTAGTGGGTACGCCTCAAACCAACTCAATTGTTTAATTTAATGGAAATTGATTTAAATTGCTCTGTAATTGAGGATGAGAGTTCCTCTTCAATTTCATCAAGCTTCTCAAACTCCTCAATCTCTCTCTCATCTTCAATATACATGGAGCTATGGCATGCTTGTGCTGGTCCTCTCTCTACTCTGCCAAGAAAAGGGAATGTTGTGGTTTATTTCCCACAAGGCCACTTGGAACAGGTTGGGATTTCTTCTCCTTTTCCTTCCATGGAAGCTCCCAAATTTGATCTTCAACCCCAAATCTTCTGTAGGGTTATGGACCTTCAATTGCTTGTGAGTATTGGTTTTCCTTTATTTTATTTTATTTTATTTTTTTGAACTTTTTGAGCTTTTCCCCCCTAATATTTTTGCCCATGATTCAAATTCTTAGAGATGCCTATTAGTATATCTCTCATGTTTCTATTCTCTCATTTAATTTTGGAATTGAGAAATAAGAGCAGAAATTTTCAGTACAGTGGTTTTCTTCTATCTCAGGAGAATTGTTAGATCATTCACACCAATCTTTTTAAAAGGAGGATTTAGCCTCTTTAATTTTTCATTTGGCAAATCAAAGTTGAGAAATTCTCCACATAAGTGTTTCTATTTCTCAGTTTCCAGAAAACTTTATAGAAATGCAACAATCGATTTCTCAACGTGGAAATCTACTATTCATGGTTTCTTTATTAAAAAAAGTCTTTCTATTTCTCAATTTCCAGAAAAATTTCCAAAATGCAACAATATATTTCTCAATGTGGAAATCTACTATTCACTCTTTCTTTATTAATTTTTTTTTCACAAAAACTATAAAACCCTGGTTAAGATTCAAAAAAATATATTTTTGTAGTTTAATATATGATATAATTATTTCAATATTTTTTTACAAATTTTATAGGAAGGTAATTTCTAAAATACGGATTTCTAATAGGAGAAATAGGTTTTTGAGAAAGTGAGATGCAAAAATTATATGAGAAAGGTGGTGGGAATGCTCTTTATGCTCTTCAAAATTTTTCTATTAAAATATTAATCTTTTCTATGAAACTATAATTCCAGGACAAAACATATTTTACATTCCAATAATAATAATATGATTATTTCAATATTTTTAAGAACTGTTAAGAAACGTTGGCGTGTGCATTATCTAAATGCTGATTTCCATAAAAAAACAAAGACTTTCCTGAAAGTCTCTATTTAGAAATTAAATGATAAATACTGATAGGAATGGTTTTAGCCAATTCTTTTCCTTTGTGATTTTGTGCTAACTTTATTTTTTTCTTTTCTTTTTCTTGAAACAGGCTAATAAAGAAAATGATGAGTTGTATACGCAGTTGACTCTACTCCCTCTTACAGAGGTATTATTGCCTATTTCTAATTTCCATTGTTGCTGTTTTATTTAATTTTTCTTTTTAGGCCAATTTTTGGTTTTGAGGATATTACATTCATGTGAAGAGTTTTGATTTCTTGGTAGCCTGTTGCAAAATTTGTGCTTCCCTCTTTTCTAATTTACTTTTTTTGAATTACATCTTTTGGGGGTGGGGCTAATTTGAATGTCATGTTCTTTGCGGATTTGGCTCTTGAGAATTAAGGGGAAATATTAAGATAAATCCTCGAGAGAATAGCCACTTTATTGAATCCAGTTTTCTTAAAAAAAAAAAAAAGAGTAATGAAAATAAGAAAAAAATATTGTAAATAGTTGTTTTAGTTAGGAAATTTAGTATGATGTGTGAAGAAAGTAAGACCGTGATTGGTTAGAATTAGTAAATTATTAGTATATAATCTAGAAACAATGGAACTATGAAAGCGGCTAGAAGATTTCTCATGCTGATTTTATAATATGTTCCTTTTAACTAACATGAGAAGGAGTTGCTTTGGCCGGTTAAATTTAATCCTGTAAAAATCGTAAAAGATTGTGAAACAATATTATTTTTTCCAAGTCCTTGTTTTTCAACTTCGAAACCAACGATAACGAATGATGACATACACCAAAAGCTTTGAAACCTCAGTCAAATATATGTTATAGCTCATTCAACTCTCTTCTTTTTGTTATCTTCTTGATCCGGCCTACTTTTTGTATTTCTTTCCTTTTGTTTTTTTATTATTTGTCCCAAATCTGAAGCCTGACAAGAAAAGGAAATAGTTCTTTTGGCTGTGTTGCGGTCATGTAAATGCGTTTCGCTGATTGGGTCATGAAATAATATTTAGAGAACTCTGCTGAAGGCACCTCGGTTTTAGAGATGTATAAAACATGTTTACACACTTGTTCCAAAAAACTTAATTTGTAGAATCAGAATAATATAAATTACTTTCTGGCTCATGAGACAAAGGATGGAATGGCTAGACTATCAGCTTAGGGATCTTCTATGGTGCCCGAATCCAGTGAAAACTACAATGAGAATGAAAATTATAATAGCAGAACCATAGGGACACTTAAATTTTGTTTTTTGTTCCTTTTGATGGATTCGGTACTAATTACTAGTATGCAAATTATATAATATTCATTTTCTCTACACTGTTGCTTATGATTTCTGATTATAGATATTATTATAATCAGAAGAATGAGAAAGCAGTAAAAGAAACTGATTAGGGGACGAAAATGATATAAAAGGAAGCTTTGTAACAACTAGATGCTCGAAGGCCTTCTTAAAGAAAGGACTTCTACCGGTTGTTAACATCATTTCTTGATATTATTTGCTTAAAAGGAAAAGAAAAATAACTGATTGATATTATGTAGTTGGAACTGAAAAACATAGAGGGAAAAAACCATGGAGATTTGGGATCGCTTGAGGAGGATGTTATGCCTACTGAAACTCCACACATGTTTTGTAAGACACTCACAGCCTCTGATACGAACACTCATGGTGGATTCTCCGTTCCTCGCAGAGCTGCTGAAGACTGCTTCCCCCACCTGGTACGTTTTTTCTTTTCTTTATTCGGCTTCGAGGTGCTTTTGTTCCCCTTATCATCATTAAGGTTTACCATGTTTGGAAAGAAAAACGGAATAACCATTATTGAGAAGTTAATTAATTGTGTATTTATTCTGGTACCAGGTTTATTGCGTAAAAGTTTTGAAATCCATTCTCAAAAAAGAAACAAAAACATTCCAAAATAAGTGATACTATAAAAAACCTGCTTTCATGACAAAGTTAGTGATGGACTTGGTGCTTTTCCATCTTTCGTAGGATTATAAACAGCAAAGACCCTCTCAGGAGCTAGTTGCAAAGGACCTGCACGGGGTGGAATGGAGATTTCGCCACATTTACAGAGGTAGTCAGTGGAACTCTAAACTAGAGTGTCAATTGAAGGGAAATGCTCATGAGGTTGAAATGTCTTTGCTCAGGTCAGCCACGTCGGCACTTGCTGACAACAGGATGGAGCATTTTCGTGAGCCAGAAACGTCTTGTTTTAGGCGATGCGGTTCTCTTCTTGAAGTATGTATGTGCATCTATGAGGATATATTACTCTAATAGAAGACTGTACAGAACTGTATTAGAATAATGTTTCGGTAGCATTTTTATCTTAAAATAGTCTGTCTTGGAACTTAAAAATAAAGGTTAAAGGTTGTAGGATCTTCGGATATGCACCACGATTTTTTCAGTTTCTGTTCACATTCTTGTTTTCAGTGGTGTCAAGATTGAAATCAATGGAGCTTTTGGAAATTCTTGTGTTTTCTTGTTAGTTCGATTTCCATACAGAAGGAATCTTTTGGAGCGATTAGAAAAATCTTGTGCTATGCTCCTCTAACTGGGTTATTTTCTGTAATGATATCCAAATTCTGTTTTAGGAACCCATCCACCAAAAGCATTTCCAGCATTGTTTCTGTTTTGGGGGACAAAATATTTCCAAGAATTATCATGAAAGATTGCCTTACAATTTTACATTTTCGCGGTTTTGTCCAAAGAAAGGATTTCTAACCAAGGAAAGCTATAAAGATTACTGCCAACAAATGAATAGAAATTTTTATGCTGGTTAGCTGTTACATGCCCGTAAAATAAATTTTTCGTACTCTTCTCATTGAGCTCATGTCCTTTTTAGGGATGATAGCGGAGAACTGAGGCTGGGTATCAGAAGGGCCACTCGCCCAAGAAACGGTCTTCCTAATTCGGCTATTAGGAACCAGAATTATGAGAACATAATCTCTGCATCATACACTGCTGCTTTGTCCAAGAGCACGTTTAGTGTTTTCTATAGCCCAAGGTATCTTTTTCACTCCTAAATAGGAAATACCTTACTCTCGACGTGTGCTTGCAGTGGGGTGTTAATCTAAGATGAGAATGTTATGCAAATAATATTTCAGGGAGTCAAAGTTTTGGGAGTGCAATTTAATATATATTAGTCATGTTCAATGACTAATAAATTTATTCTTATAACAGTGTACTAACTACGAAACTTTTGTCCTTTACGTTGTAATTCATTAAATCTAGGACAAATTAGCTTCCATAGGAGTTATGTACTACCAGGGGCAGAACCAGGGAACGTAAGTATGAAATTTAGGAGGTGGTTGAAATTACATAAATAATCTTAACACTAAAGATTCAACACATTTACGGTAAATGATTTACCCATTCAAACTAGTAGTTCCGTCCCTGCCTAATGCTGTCCGAAGGTGTGAAATGTTGCATTAACTACAATTACCCATTCAAACCCCTCTTAAAACTTCGCATGATGCCTAATGCACTTTTATAACTTACATAATCATTTATGCATTTTGGCCACTTCTGAATACGTCTTCCTCTTGGTTCTGTTCTTAGAGCTGAAGATATAAGAGGCAGAATGGAAAGTAAAATCTAATAATTTTCTAAAACCATTTGATGCTACAAGAATACGTTATTAACAAAGTTAATATTATTGCTCTTTTATTTTATTCTATTTGTAGTACGTCAGATTTAATTTGTATTGCAGGGCTACTCATGCGGACTTTGTTGTACCATATCAGAAATACATCAAAAGCATCTCCAATTCAATACCTGAGGGTACTAGATTCAGAACAAAGTTTAATGCAGACGATTCTCCTGAAAGAAGGTTAAAAATTGTTTTGATTGTCAAAATACAGTTGTGCTTTCTAATCGCATGAAAACTTCTCTAAAAACTTAAAAATTTATTTAGTCTTTTCGTTTTCTAAATATGCAGTGGTGTAGTGACTGGAATATGTGATTTAGATCCATACCAGTGGCCCCGCTCTAAATGGAGATGCTTGAGGGTAACTTTTCCACCAAATTGGACCAAATTCTTGTCATGTGAATTTAAAAAAAAAAATATTTTACTTGCATAATTTTATATGATTAAACAGGTTAGATGGGATGAGGACATTGCAGGTAACCATCGGGAGCAAGTTTCTCCATGGGATATCGATCATTCCATCTCTCTCCCACCTTTAAGCATTGTCCACACTTCCCCGAGGCTCAAGAAACTTCGGGCAGGTCCGCAAGTGGCCCCGCCAGATCATCTAGTTCCTGGTATCGCATTTGTCATGGCATTGACTTTTTAATCCGTTGCAATGACCCTTTTTGGATCAATATTGACCATTCATATATCAATCACTATTCACTGAATGCCATGAGTCATGAATATGGTAAATTTTAGAGAAAAACGATCACATTGCTACAAAATATTGGCATATATAACTTTACACCTTTTTGAAAATGTGCTAGTTCTTTCAAGTATGAAATTAAAGCGAAAAATTAAAGTAGGATTTGGTGTTAATATTAGGAGTGTAAAATTAAGTGTAGTGATGAACATCTGTATTTTCTGTTGCTACTACTTTAGTAACTTTATATTATTCGTTAAATATTTTCCATCCACTACGACCAAAAGGGAAAAAAAAGTAGTGACAAAAGAAATAGTGGCACATATCATTTCTCAAATGTAATTCAGCCCTATATCAAAATTGCTTCTCGTGTATAATTTTCGCATCTTAGAGGTGTTTTTAATTGTAATTTTATTTTGGTAGGACGTGGATTTTTAGACTACGAGTATTCTTTTAGATCCTCTAAGGTCTTGCAAGGTCAAGAAAATGCAGGTCTCTTTTCACCACTCATTGGCTATGATAAGGTGAATCGCTTGCTCGATTTTGAGATGCCGCACAATTTTGCACGTCATCAAAGTCTTGCACAAAATGGGAAGTTCACGAAGAACAACCCAACCGCCACCATTACCTATGCCGGCTTTGAGGGACCCACTCGGTCCCCGAAGGTCTTGCAAGGTCAAGAAAATTCAGGTCTCTTTTCACCTCTCATTGGTTATGGTGAGGTGAATTGCTCGTTTGATTTTAATAGGCCATGCAATTTTTTGCATCATCAAAGTCTTGTACTAAATGGGGAGTTCACCAAGATCAACCCAACCGCCGCCACCACTACCTACGCTGGCTTTGGGGGAACCACTTGGCCCCCTAAGGTCTTGCAAGGTCAAGAAATTTGTTCGTTGAGGTCACTCATGGAGAAACCCGATTTCGCCTTTGGTGCTTGGGCGAAACAGGACCTCAGTCCCAACATGTTCAACATGTACCAGGGGCCTAACCGTAATGATTACCCACTTGGCTTGGAAGGGGTGAGAAACATGTCCTTTCCTTGTATGAAAAGCTATCCACTAGAAAATATTCCTTCGGGTGGGATGCTGATTCAGAATAGGGATTTTGGGGGAAAAGATGGAAATTCCAATGTGCTGAAGGATATAAGTGGAAAAATATCTGGTTTTTCTGCGAAAGGAGTAGATTTTGGAAGCAGAAAAGATGACATGACAAGTGGAAATGTTAATGAATGCAAGATATTTGGCTTTTCATTGCCCATTGAAGGTTCCTGTTCGAACTCGCCAAATGCCAAAAAACGAAGTTGTACAAAGGTAAAATCTAAGTAATATTCTACATATGAAAATTTGTCCCACTTTTGTTAAATTCCAAGTTTTCGGAGAAAATGCTATGACAAGCAATCTTAAAGAATTTGGGCTGTTGAATTGCTGGTGAAAGTTTGATCCAAGAGCCTTGATTTGTAGGACATTTCCTCAGGACACCAACATTACTCTTTTTTAGTTTGTACGTTTGTGAAGTTGCTGCAGTGACAATATGTTTCGTAAAGGTACACAAGCAAGGGAACTTGGTGGGTCGGGCTATTGACCTATCACGGTTTACTAGTTATAATGATTTGTTGATCGAGATTGAGAGGCTCTTTAGCATGGAAGGCCCTCTACAAGATCCAAAAAAAGGATGGCGAATTATTTATACTGATAGTGAGAATGATATAATGGCTGTTGGAGATGAACCGTGGAAGTAAGTTTATCTGTTACTCATTTGTAATACGGACGCTAAGTGAAAATTCACAAAAAGTAGAAAACAACAAAGGATATAATCTGGGTAATGATGACAAATACTGTTTGTTTATGCCAATTATTTCGGTAGTTAATTTCTTTGTATTGGTGTTCTGCAGAGAGTTTTGCAATGTAGTCTCCAAGATCCATATCTACACCCAAGAAGAAGTGGAGAAAATGACAGCCAGAGTTAACAGCGATGACACTCATAGTTGTTTGGAGGAAATCCCCGCAGCTGCTGATGTGTCCAAGTCGTCATCCGTTGGCCCGCCAGATTCTCCTCCGACTGTGATCTGGATGTGAGCTTTCGGGCTTGCATCTCGTTGTCATTTGTTGAGTGTTACCTTTTTGTTCTTGCCTAAGCATATATAGGCCATTACTGTATGATAATCCTTGTGAAAGATGTGTGGTAATAATAATATTACCGGTACTCAGTGGGAGTGGTAAACTCTCGTGTGGTTTTTGAGTCAGTATATGTGATAGTTTTATGTAAATTTTTGTAATCCATTTTTCACTCTAGGGCTGGTTTGGTTATGTCTTTTAAGCTAATAAAATTAGTTTTCTGCACCAAGAAAAGAGGTTATTAACACCTAGCTTTTTTAGGCTAAAAAAATAAAAAAAAGGATAAAAAATAAGCTTAAAAATTGGAATCAAATATGCCCAAATTGTAATTATTGGCTCCTATTGTTTGGGATGCTGTACCTGATTAAAGGTTCAAAGAAACTTGGTTTTCTCTCTGTTTTCTTTTTGCTTTAGATTCGGAAAACTTTTTAACGGAATTTAGCTTTTGATCATTTAAGTTTTGAGTCAAGAGGAGCTAAAGAGCTCTCTTGTTCAAATATCAATGCAACGGATATCACCTACTTTATAGCAGCAATCGATTCATCTGTGAACTATATATATATGCCATTTACAGAGTTACACTCATTCACAATGGCAAGTAACGTAATGTACAAGTAGAGGTCTAGAGGAAGTAGATAGAAGTCAAGTAAGAAAATATTGAAGTTGAAAACTAAGATAATCTTTATATTGAAATTTTATTACAACCAAAAAGCGCACGTTTGAGTTTGTCGTTCTTTTATAAAGGTGGCCTTTTATAGGGAAACAAATGGATTACATAATTGTGATAATGCGCAAGTGCTTAAGCATTTGTTCCAACATAGAGAATCTAAAACAAAAGTAAAAAGCCAAATACAAAAGAAAAGATAAATAGAGTTGTTTAGAACTATTTGGCATCAGACGTTCAGCGAATCCTATCGACATGACATAAAATTTAAACAGTAGTTACATACTAATAATGGTTGTCCATTTCTACTTTCTTTATCGAGATTTCAAGCCTTTAAAATTTTTTCTTGGTATAGAATGATAGTCATGGTGATATAATTGGCATTAAAATGCATCATTGCAATGCACTATTGCATTTTGCTTTTGCCCTTTGAGTCGATATTGTCTCAGTAAAAGAGTCCCAAACATCTTCAGTAGTAGCTAGATATTATGTGGCCCCTTCCTTTTGAGATTCTCCAGCTAAGTAGTTAAATTGATTGTGTTGAGATGCTTGAGATGAACTGACTTTATAGTTTCATCTTGATCTTTAGGTGTCAAGGAGGAATATGCATCACAAAATTGATGTTTCATATGATCCAAAATTTTGATCATAAGGTCCTTCTCTAAAGCACTAGGAAATTTCTTCCGAAAATACTCTTTTAGAGAAGAGACTAATTGAATAGGAATTTAATTTTCATAACCTATAAGATTATTAGTGGCCTTAATTTTTTGCATTTGTTGCAGTAACACATTTGATTTTATCAAGAAGCTTATTAAAGTCTTTTGGTGAAATTCCTTCCCACCATTTACAAAAGAAATTTCTTTTGTGATAAGAAACATTAAAAAGGTCACGATTGATGGTAATATCCCATCACTAAATCCAAGGGATTTGAAATTCAGTAAAAATGATGAAAGGACATTGCCTTAAAAACATATTTTCAGGACTTAAACAAGAGATAAAACCCAAGAATTATATAAATGTAATATTTCTTTTGAAAGTATTTTCATTATAGGGTCGAAATTTGACCACCAACTATAAACCCAAGATAGAATAGGTTTAGTTAAAACCTCAAAATTGATACTAAAGAACCAAGAATGTTTATTCTTAGGGTTTTCATAATAAAAAAACCAATGTAAAGACTTGGATATAATGCTAATAATTAAACATTATTGTTTTTTTTCTAGATTAATGTGTAAAGCTTTATCCATATTAGGATTAAAGTGTCATTCATTTATGAGCCCAAAATTTATTTATATGGCACTTACTGAAGTTTATAAAACTATTTGAATTACCATTTTGATAATTATGTGTGATGGTAACCGATTCGGTAACCCTAATGAGAAATTCAAGATGAGAACATGATTTCCCATACGATGCAGCATAACATTGTGATTAGAGATATCGCTCTTTGATAGACCAAGCATTGTTGGCTAGTAATTTAACATTGTCATTTTTAATATGAATAATCAATTCGGAATTATTTTTCCTGAAGTAATCCTTTTTTGTAGTATCATTTTCGGCAACATCTTTATATGCTTTTTGTGACGAGGAAGGTATATCTTTCTTTTTGTCAACGGTAGGTAGATTTTGTTGTTGCTTCTGCTTATTTAGATAAACATTAAGGTCTCTAATAAAAGGAATACCCAGATTGAGTTCTCTTTGGTATAAAATATTGTTATTCCCACATCCTTGACCACGAATTGGACTGTGGCCACATCTACCTATGATAGAGTTGGTCATTAATTACCCTGCAAAAATTCATTGGTGAAATAATCAGCAAGAGAATTATTTTTTCTTTTTATATACTGAATATCAAATTCAAATACAGGTAATTGAGCTTGCCATCTTGCAAAAATTTACTTGGACATGAGCTTTTTTTCATCCTTTTCAATTATTTATTTTGCTGAACTATAGTCAATTCATAGCCGGAATTTTTTATTTAATCAATCATCCTGAAATTTAGAGATGCATTTTATGATAGAAAGCATTTCTTTCTTAATTTTGGAGTACTTCTCATGTGTTGGATTCCATTTTCCAGAGGTAAATACTACCAAGACTTCTTTTGAAGTAGTTGAATCTAATCGTTTTAAAATGTCACCATAACTAATATTTGATGCATAAGTTTCAACAATTTTAAAATACTTTGAATTGGCCAAAGATAAGTAAGGTAAATTCTTGTATTTTTGCTTTTATTTTTTGAACTGCAGCAGTATGTTTGTTAGTCCAAAGGGGATCATTTTTCCTAAGTCGAGAATATAAAATAGCATTATCTACTGCTAAATCTTCGTAGTAATCAACAATATAATTAAGACTGCCAAGAAATATTTGTAATTGTTTAAGATCGGTAATTTAATCTAGAAATTTAGAAGCAAACTCTATACTTCTATTAATATGAACAATTTTTTCTTGATTGATCATATGACCAAGAAATCTAACATTAGTTTGAAATAATTTCATTTTTGGAGCCAACATAACAAGCCCTTTATGCTTGACAATATCTTTAAAGATTTTTAAATGTTTAGAATGTTAGTCGATCAACATCATCACTGTAAACAATGATATATTTCGAATAAGGATTAAAAATATCATTTATAATTTTTTGAAATTCTGAAGGGGCATTTTTTAAACCGAAAGGCATAACATTCAATTTGAAATGTCCAAAAGGAATTGCAAAAGTTGTTTTATATCTATATGATTCATTAATTTTAATTTGACAAGAGCCTAATTTTATATTAAATTTTGAAAAAAAATCAAAATATTATATAATCGATCTAATAAATCTTTTTTATTAGGAATTGGATATCTAATCCATTTTAAAACATTATTTAGGGGTTTATAATTTATAACAAGTCTTGGAGCCCCTCTCTCCTTGTTTACATTTTTATTAACATAAAAGGTTGTACAATTCTATTGAGAAGAGCTTTTTCTAATTAATTTCTTTTGTAAAAGATTTTCAATTTCTTTTTTGCATAATTCTAAATATTCTTTTTTCATTTGTGCGCTTCATAAAGAAGAGATATTATATATTTTTTTGGTTCCAGAAAGTATAAGGAATATCACTACAAATAGTGTTTTGAAATTCTATTTCAAAATATTTAATTTTTTATTGTAAAGACGGATTTTGTAATCATTGTTCAATTTTTAAAAGAATAATTTCCTTTTATATAAAATTTAATTGTTTTTCTTAAAAGGAAGTAAATCTAAAGGTTTAGTATAGGGTTCTGAAATAAATTTAAATACAATATTCTAATTATTAATAGTAGCATGAATTCCTATGTGATCTATCTTTGTGATGGGCATTAGCTTGCACAAAAATAGAGTTCCTAATATAACATGCTGAGACATATTTCTGATGAGAATAAAAGTAGTAGATAAGCATATACAATCATTGCAGATATAAGCATTAGATAGTTTATATTTAATAATCATTTTAGTATCATTAGTATTGGATAAAAATTGGGTAGTTTTTTTCAAAATACTCAAAGGATATTAATTCTTCTTGAATGCAATTCATGTTTGCCCCACTATAAAAAAGGTCAATAATAATTTTTAAAACAAAAGTATCATTAATGACTAAAGTGATACATATTATCCATTTCTGGTTAATAAATTTATTTAAGAGTAGTATATAACTTTCTCCTCATGGATCTCCTATAATGTTAATATTTAAATGACCTGGATCCTTAGGAGATTTAATTCCCAAGTCTTGGTACAATTTCTGCAATTCTAAACTTTGTTGGTGTTGATTCTCCTTAAGAGTCTTAATCTCTATTTTCAATAGATTAATATCATTTCTAAAATCCTAAATAGAAGTGGGGGTCTCTATAATAGAAGATTGAGATTGAGGTGTCTGAGATCTATTCATGACCTCCTTAAGGTCATAATTGTTTGGTTGTTTAATGATACTGGATTCATTTTCCTAGCCCGAGACAGACAAATTTGATACATTTTGAGCTTTAACTATTTGCTTAATAATATCAATAAAATTTTACTGCTCATTAGTAAGGACATTAATACTTAAGCCATTTATTTCTATGATGGCTTTTCAATAGTCATTATCTCTTGAATTAATATTACAACAACCTTTACCACAATTAGTAGGAGGTTGAGACTTTAGTAGGAGGTTGAGACTCTGCTGAAGAGCTAGAATCAGTGTTAGAACTAGACTCAGATTTAGAAATAATATCTAACTCTTCTTTACATTAAGATTGAGAAGAATATAAAAACAAATTAGATAATTGGTGCTTCAAATGTTCATCAAGATCTAATTCAAAAATGTTTTGCCAAGTTCTGCATTTATTGGCAAAATGTCCAAATTTACCACGTTTATAACATTTAATAGAGTCTTTATTCTTTATAAAAAATTTCTCTTTTTCTTTCTTCCTGATGTTGAAATTTTTTTTGGTTGAGAGGAAGAAAAGTATTTCTTTATTTTCTTTGGTTTATGAAAATATATTTTTTAAGTTTTTTATGAAGAATAAAATTTTTTTTATCATATGCAAATTGATCGCAAAAATCTCTTAATTCTATTTTTCTGAAGACAGCTCCTTTTCTAGCTGAGCTTTTAATTTCAAATCATTACAAAGGAACAATCCTTTTTGTGTTACTGATTAGTATTGAAAAGTTAGTTATTTAGGGCGTTAAAACGATGCATTTAT
>MKEJ01071867.1:0-14626 GCA_001753735.1 Embelia ribes | reverse complement strand
TGACCCAAAATTTTCTAACATAAATCTCTTTTAATAATTAGGAGTGTTGATAGAAATTCTTGTCCTCGTGAGCGAATAGGCTGAAAAAGCAGTTGTCTGAACGATTTGCTATGAACGATCTTGGAAAGGCTAAACAGATCCTTGGTATTAGAATTAGTCGAGATAAGATGGTAGGGAAGTTGTATCTATCGCAAGATGATTATATCGGAAAGGTTCTAAAAAGATTCAGTATGCAATATGCTAAGCTAGTTGGCACTCTTTTGGGTAATCAATTTAAAGTATTAAAAGGCAATCACTTAGTATTGATTCAGAGCGTGCCTATATGAAAAAGATTCCCTACGCTTCAGCAATTAGCAGTATTAGATATGTTATGGAATGCACAAGGCCAGATATTGCACATGCAATGGGAGTTGTGATTAAGTGTATGAGCAATCTAGGAAAATATCATTGGGAAGCTATGAAATGTATTCTTAGATATTTGCAGTGTACCACAGAAAGGGTTTTGTATTTTGAAGGTAAAGATTTCGAATTGCGAGGTTTTGTTGATTCCAACTTGGCAGGTGATCTTGAAAAGAGAAATAGTACTACAGGGTACGTATTTATTTTGGGTGGTACGTCTATCTCTTGGGCTTATAAGTTGCAAAAAATTGTGGCTTTGTCTACTACAGAAGTGGAATATGTAGCAGTGGCTGAAACTAGTAAAGAGATGGTATGGTTGTAAAATTTCTAGTTTAAATTGGGAAAAGTGTGAAAGGATAGTATTCTCTATGACAATAGTCAGAGTCATAGTTGCCGAATTTGGAAGCAGAAGCGGGAATAGTCAGGAGAAACGAAAGCGGAAAACGCAGTTAAAAATATAAAAAAAATGGAAAACGTAGAAAACTTATTTAGTCTAATATTGATTTTCAGATACGATAAGTGTGGGAAATATAGAGAAAACTTATATGATTTTTTAATCTAATATTGAAAAATATTTTTCAAATTTATAAATACTCGTTATACGTAGACTTTTATACTTATATTTAATAGTTTTTATAAACTTATTACTTATAATTTAAAAGAATATACATTAAAAAAATTATTTTAGCATAAAAGTACTAAAAATATTATATTTCAATATGTTTTAATTAATTTTTATTTAATTTTTTTGAATATGAACTCGTCAAATTTTCTATAAGTTTTTTACTAGTATCAGTAATGTTTCCTAGTTGTTTTCTCTGCATTTCATATGTGTATCATTTAAGTCTCTGAAACATTTCCTACGTATTTTCGAGAAGTTTCCTATGCATGTCCAAAACGTTTCCTACGTGTTCTCCTTCAAAAAAATTTAGCATTTTACCTTGGTACTGGAAACCGGTATTTTTGATAATTATGGTCAGAATGCTATTTATTTAGCTAAAACTTCAACTTTTCATTCAAGAATGAAGAACATTGAGTTGAAGTACCATTACATTCGTGAGCTCTTAGAGAAGATGGTATTACAACTTGTGAATATTAAAGAAAGTGAGAATCTCCTTACTAAGATAGTGACCTTAGATAAGCTGAAACTATGCATGGCTTCAACTAGCCTTGAAGTTTCAGGTTTCAAGAATTGATGCCTATTACTGGTATGAGTAGATCATAGTTGAGAAGATAGAGCATAAGATTGTGCAAGAGTTCAGTCTCCAAATGGGAGATTGTTGATATTGTGGAATCTGAAGATAGTTGTGGAACTGAAATTTGGCTAAGTGCTAGAACCAGTTGGGACACCCCCATTAGTTCAGCTGGGGAGGCCCTTATAGCCAAACAGTCCTCTCAGTATAGCTAGAAAGATCTCAGGTCTAACCAACCGGAGGTAGTACCAAATGACATGTTTTCGAATATTTGATATTAGAAAAATATGAAAAGAGATCAAATATTTTCCATCTTATTTTAACATACCAATAAGCATTTATTTAGGATGAAAAGCCTAGTATAAATTTAACTTTTTCTTTAATCCTACTAATGCTAACATATGTGTGTACCAATTGAGTGCATTTATTTAGGATGAAAAGCCTAGTATAAATTTAACTTTTTCTTTAATCCTACTAATGCTAACATATGTGTGTACCAATTGAGTGCAATTATGAGATAGTGGTGCAAAAGAGAGAGAGACAAAGAAAAATATTGTGTACCCTTATATCTCTCACGTAGTGAAACACTCCTCGTTTGGATGCCCCTAGACGTAGTCAGATTAACAAACTGGGTCAACAAATTTTTGCATATTCTTCATTTTGTTATTTGATTTTTCATATTAGTCGATAATTCTATAACATCAAATTGAACTCGTAAAACATTCATACCCTGCTCAATCCAATTACATAAGATACAGTTAAAATTTGCACATAATTTGGATAAGAAAAAATAACCTTTTAAATTTTGAATTGAGTAGAAATAACCAATTCTGCCCTTATCATATTTTATCTTATTATTTCTCCTCATGATTATGAAGTGTAATTGTGACAATTTACTTAACAATATGATGATTAAACATTCTAAATAAGGAAATGATCAATCTTTTCTGAAAATCCAAAAAACAAAATGTATCAATTCCTTATGGATGTGAGAGGGTATTAATATGTTTACATACCTATTGTTTAAGTTTTTCAAAGTTTCTTAGAGTTGGTAGGAAATAGTGAAAATAGGTGTTATTTAACAAAATATCTTCAACACTTACTCAACCATATGAAGAATATACTACAATTTAACTTACAAAAGAAAGTTATTGTAAATGTTAAAAGTGTGAGATATTAAATTTTCCTATTTAAGTTCACATTTATTTAACTAACTTAAACTGTTTTTCACTTCCGTTGCACAAAATTAAAAACAAAAGCCAAGTAAATAAACGTGAAAGGGATAATTGCACTTTAGCCCCCCATTTATCTAAAGTTTCACAATGCCACTCCGAAACAAATTGAAATTGCCTGAAAAAGTCTGGCAGGGACTGCACTAAAACCACAATAATCGTCATCCAATTCATTAATTATAAGAATTTGGAATTGGATAAATGAAATTAAAATCAGATATCGTATGGGGCACACCAAAAGAATGTTTCCCATATTTAACTATGATGATGCAATTTTAACAAGGAAATAGGACATAATTTGATAAAGAATTTAAATTTGATATATTAGTTAAGTTTAAATTTAACTAAGATTTTGCTATTCAGTTATTCCCATGTTAAAACCAAAATTCCCAATAAGTTATCAAATTAGCATGGTAGAAGTATAAGAGTACATATGCTAAATATAAGTGCTAAAATGAGAAATCATATAAAATGTGGGGAGAAAAATACAAATATAAAAAACTTCAAAGGAAAACAAAAACTAGAACCTTTCTCCCTAACAAGTAACAACTATTTCATCAACTCCATTGGCCTTATAGTTGTAGGGGTGATCTTGATGACAAGCCCTGGGAAAACATCGTCCGGATCGTGAATGTGCGGATTCTTTTCGACAATAAAAGGATCGCCACACTTGTCGCTGATTGTGTGGAGGGTCTCTCCTTCACGAACCACGTATATCTCGTCACAAGGCCGGTTGAAGAACCGGTTCCCTCTCACCGGAGCCGGTTCATCCAAATGCATATATTCCTCTTGGATCGAGGCGAATAAAACAAGCATTATTAGGACGATTGCGCAATAGCATGTGGTCATATCGGCAAGGGCAATGGAGACTTTGATGGATTTAGGTGTGTACGAGTAGTAAGCCATTTCTAGGTGTGAGACGTGTTTGTGCAATTGTGTGTGTATATATGTATATATATATATATATATAGGTGGGGGTGGTACGTGAGTTGAGGTGGTTAGTGTTTTCGTGGGCTTCTTGTAGGTGACGTGGAGTTGAAGTTGGTTTTAATTAAACGTCAAAACAAGTGGGGTTATTATTCACAATGGTCCCCATAAGTTTAATATAATTTCTTTTTATCCCCAAAATTTGAAAATCTGTCATGGTTGGTTCCTATCGTAACCGTAATGTCATTCTAAATCATGCGTTGATCCAACGTGGTCTACTAGAAGTAAAATATTGTTTCATAATCACTTATATCTATATATTCTCCTACTTTGACCACTCTAGAATCTTCAATCCTAAGAAAACACCATAAAATAATCAAATTGGTTAATTTTCTCAAATTTTAGGAGTGTGAGTGTCTGAATTAATTGGAACTATGGGGACCAAGTAATATTTTGGTCCAAAATTGGGGACCACTAATGTAGTTTACAACTAGAAGTAGTTTTTAAACTTCAAAACAGGTGCAACAAAAGCAATTACATTTGGCTCTCAAAGTCTTACGTGTACTTTTTGACCAATTGATCAACTGAGCTATGAGAGAAATTAACGACTCCTCTATTGTTTTTAATTTCTTATAGGAGACTCCTTTATTGTATTATTTGCGGATTATGTTTTTGGTGACCTTTACAATTTTTTATAAAATGGGTGGAAAAAAAAAGAGAGAAAACCTTGGTGTTTCAAGGGATGTGACTGCAATTGTTTATAAATTTCCAAACCATTTATAAATTTTTGTCATATCATTCTATATAAAAATATATACACTTTTGGACTTGAATTCATAAATTTCATAAATTGAGGTTTATGTTTATAATTAAAAAATTGATATTAGTAGCAACAGCAGCTATTAAGACGTTTGTACTTGAAAAGTAAGTACTTGATAGGTTTAACAAACATAAATATTTACTTCCGGGACCAATTTTCTAAAGGCGCTTTGCTAAAGATAAATCAAAGCCTTTGAATGAAAAAATTAAATGCTAGATTAAAAGTATTTTTTTCATTACATTTCATGCGAAATCCATTATTTTATTTTTTGGGATTTAATTTTTTTTATGCAATGGCCAGTATATATTTTTAGCAGTTGTCTTAATAAAGTCACTTGTCCCCGACTTTCGTCTAACTTGAAAGAAGGGCAAAGGGAAAAAAATGTACCAAAATAGGCCTAAAAAATCTGTAACCCGATATAGCTTAGGACCCACTTTAAAAGATGCGTGATTAAGGGCATATTTGGTTACTTCCGATAACAAATATTGAAAGAGAACAAAAAATTCTTGAGGTTAAAATTTAAAACTCTCTATGTGGATCGGACGGTTAGTAAATAATTGAAAGCTCATAAATAAAAATGGGTCCATTTGAGTTGAAATAAATCAGAGTCGTAACCGCATGAATTAAAACAAAAACCCTTTCCAAAAGTTGTTACATGTGACGTTATATGCATTCAAAAGTGACGTAGAAAATAATATAAAAAAACATTAATGTGCATATGCAACTGTGAAGTAAAATTGATTTGGAGTGAGATTTTATAACACAACTATTATAAAAATATTTACGCATGGTAAAGAGAGTCATTATTTTAATTTGAATTTATTTCTTTTTTCTATGTATTAATACGTTTTTACATAATTATATGTATAAAATCTCATTAATTGCTTTTTGTTGAATAATAACCCGTCACTTAATACTAAAAAGACCCATTAGTAATCAAGAGAGGGGCAATGTAATAATAACTCCATCAGTCGGACGAGTAACGTAATAACCAATAATAATATCATGATCGGATTTGAGTTTTAATGTCATATTAAATAATAGCACATTACTTACTATTAAAAAGATCCATTAGTAATTAAGAGAGAATAACATTATGTACCATGGGAATTTATGATATTTATTCGACATGGGAAGTTTAATGCTTTTCGATCCTATCAACTGTCAAATAACACATATGGAGTATCTTAAAATGTTATCGGCTTACATGTCAAGGGTCTCATTTATATTTTGTTAAGCAAATATACATTATATTTTACTAACAGCAAACTCTGTAAGGTAAAATATATAACCGCGTATTTTTATATCTTCTCCCTTTACATATTTTCATTTCCTATACTATTCTCAAACCTATTTATGTTGTTTGTGTAATTCAAGCCAGTTAGAAAAACACTTTGTTCTTAGAGATCAAGAATTAATCAAGGATGTACTTTTGAGTAATACGGAAGACGCTGATAAAATTGTTTGGAGTCAAACGTCGGATGGGAATTTTTCTGTTAAATCGGCATATCAAATAAGAAAGGGGGTTTCGGGAATGCCAGCAATCAAACGGAAGAGTGATACGTTTGAAAAAAAACTTTGGGGGCACAAGCAAAACCTAAAATTAAACATTTTATGTGGCGAGTTATAAACAATACGATTGATGTCCATCAATACTTGGCTATTAGGAAAGTTCCTAATGATCCTATTTTCACGGTTTGTGCCACGGAAGAGGAAACTAGCACTCATCTGCTTACTCGATGTGAGGTTGAAAAAATAGTTTGGAAGTTGTCACCGCTCAAAATAGATAGGCCCGAAGCTCTAAGAACTTATCTTTTCAATTGGTGGCATGGCTTGAACAAGTGGGCAGGAAATTTGGGAAAAGGAAAAAGCAATAGCTTCCATGGCTATGTATTTTTGTTGGCACATTTGGAAGGACATAAACGAATGGGTTTTTGAAAAACCAAAAACGGATCCACATCGAACTGTGGCTAGAGCAATAAAAGAATTTTATGAGTTTGTTGATACCAATCCTACCTTGATGGAGAATAAGATTTCGAAGAAATGAGACAGAGGTTATAAAATCAAAAAATCTTCATTTTGAGGTGTCTTGGCAGCTACTTAAGGAGTCGTCGCGTACTCAAATAGGGATAATTCTTTGATATTGCTTTACTTGATTGTTAAATTAGGCAAAATCTAAGTTCTTTTTTGAGTATTATGATTGTGACAAAACAGTATTTGTTATTGCCAAAAAGGCCCTAAGTTAGTTGAATCATTTCGGTGGAACGAGAATATCACTTAGTTTTCACCCATATATGTTCAGATTGTAGGTTATAAGCCATCTTCATTAATTAATAAAATATTTATTTCTTTTGGGGGAAAAAAATGGTGTGGTTTCTTTTGTCATTTAATATTTTTTTTGGTCAAGTGTTGGCACATTTTTATGGTTACACAATTTCTCAAAGGTCGGTTGTGGGCATTTAGAAGTTGATTTTCTTTTTCTAGTAGCCTTCCCCACAACCAACCCCTAAGTTGGTTTTCTTTTTTCTTGCTTGGTTGACTTCTTTTTTAATTTAAAGTTTGATGATGTGCTTTATAGTTTATAAATATTTGTTGTGCCTATCACCGTTCAATTGATAATTACAAGGTCTTTTGGAATTAGATTTATTTTTATTTTGTCAGAAGTCTTATTTTCTGTTAAAACTCGGTTTGTACATGCCCGAGTTTGATCAGAAATATTTTGCTTCTTTTGGAGATATTATTTGTTTTTGTTTAATTAATTAAATATTTAAATGAATATTATTAACCTGAATATCTTATAGAATTATTAACTACTAAACATGTACTCATTGATATATTAAATAATTACGATATTTTATAATTCTTGGTTTAATTTATATTTATAAAAGGGTAAACTTGTTAACAAAACTATATTATTCATATAAGAGGACAATTTTTTTTTTAATTACTAGGTTTGATATGAATTATATGTGTTAATGCACATAAACTAATATATATCTAATTTAAGCTATAGGGACAAATATATGAATGAAATGAGCCGAGTCGGGATTATTCAAATTTGGCTCGTTTAACTAACAAGATCTATTTTGTTGTGTATACTGGGTTCGTTTATTAAATGAACAAGCTCGATCCAAGCCTTTGACGAGCTAAGTCCAAGCTTATTCGTGAACGAATCAGTTCATTTGCATTTTTAAATAACTGGCTATACAGAACCACACCCTATTGGCACAACTGTATATATAAATATTAACATTACAAAGTTGTAAACTTGAACTAAATAACCATAAGAGGTGAACATTATTAATTTATTGCATTCGAATTACATTATCTGTTAAAATTATTAATCTTCTTTAATATTTTTTATTTATAATTTTAGAACATATTTATCGGGTTTAATTAGAGCAACTGCTAGCTAGATTAAGATCCTACTGGAACATAATTTCACACCGAAAGGGGTGAAATTATAGAGAGGGGGGTTGCGGGGACCTCGAACGAAGTAGTGTGTGTTTAGCATTACGTTGGTTTATAGATGGTACCGGACAACCACGACAAGTTGTGTTTCTAAGATATAGTGTTACGAAAGATGGAATAAGTCTTTCGTTAAAGGTGTTCCAATTGTTTCGTTGTCGATCATTTTCTCGATTTTAAATAGAGAAATGGGCGAATTCTTTCAAGTTTAAGTTTGTAATAAAATAAGATTGATCTCATAGAAATGCTATGCTGATAATCAAATAATTCAATTAGCTGGCAGTTGTAACTAGTATTGAATACCAGGTGTATGTAATTCAAGGCATATGGATTATTCAATGTAGTAGCATAAGGGCTCATACCCTTGTCAATTTTTTTTAATTAAAAATTGGATAATATTTGATTACTTAATTTTTAAGATAAATTTATTTGCTATTTTGATTTAAATAATTTTAAAATCTCAAATTAAATATATTTAATTCTTTTTTAAATAAAAATAAATTAACTTATTTATTTAAAAGAGACAGGAAACAAACCTTACTATAATATATTTGGAGGATGTAGAGGCCAATTTTCTTCAAGTCTAGGTAGTTGCTCAATCGCTTCTCTCGATAAGGTTTGACCCATGTTAATTCTTTCATAATTATTATTAACTATGGTAGGGATAATTTATAATTATTTATATTATCATCCAACACTTAAATGAGTTTTATCGTTATGGTTACATATAATGTCTCAAAAATTTCATATAATTTTTTGCGTTAATAAATGATATTGTTTACCTTTATTGATGCATTCGTAATTTCGTTAAATCTTATACGTTATTTTTTAATATTGTTGTGGAGGTTTTTGGAGGTTTATATTGTGGGTTGAAATTCTGTTTCTGCGCCTAAGTGCCGATACACAGAGAGTACCGGTACTCAGAGACTCTATACCGGTGCACAGACCCTTTATTTTGTTCAAAACTCACTGGAAACTGTCACACAAAGTTGTATATTAGTACACGGTGGGTACCAGTACACAAAGCATCTGTACCGGTACACCCAGTCAACATGAAAAAGTTGTGGGCCCTATTACGTTTTAGCTTTTAATTCAACTTTCTCTTTAATTTTTCAATTGTCCGAAAATATAAAAAGCAGGAGAGAGAGTGTGTAGGTTCTTTAAGCTCCAATTATTTTCGTCAACGATCCATCTATCTCGGGAGTTGGCTTAGAGATAAAAGGTAGATTTTTTTGGAGTCGTAAAAGCCAAAGGTATGTTTTGATCCAAATTTCGTTATCTTTTTCGTTTTCCGTAACCTTTCGGGTCTGAGAAAATAAAGTTTATATAAATATTTCTTGTATCTAATAGGTGTTTTTCTTGGCCAGATTCCAACCAATCCGAGTATAGGAGATAGGTCGAATCGGGAGGCTAATTTGGAACAGAATTGGGGGTTTGCTCGAGAAGTCTTCGGGATCATTTTATGGGCTATTCAGGTACGGCAGATTCATATTACTACTATGAATATGAGGATTTGTGTTACGTGTTTATGTATGTGATTTTGTAAATTATGGAATTTCGGGATTATGAGGTTGAAATGAGTTATATGGAGAATTTATGTTTTAAATAGAGGAATTCTATTTATGAAAATTCATACAAGTATTATCCAATTTTTAAAAAGAAATGCCTACATTGGAGTATGTTTAATTATGAGCATTCGTATATGGCATTGTATTACATTATTATGCTTGCATTCATTATTATCCGAGCATTTCATACATACATGATCATGATTCATGAGACATTGTTTTCGGAATGAAAATGTGGAGATTTTCGGGATAGAAAAGGCATGAGCATTCGTGAGTCGAATTGAGTCTTTTCTATTTCTTTTTGGGGCTAGAACAAATTTTACCAAACTAAAATAAGAGATTTTATGAGCGGTCTGACAGCTCTGAGTCAAGCCTATGAATCGAGATACGTGCATTCTCGTACTGTTTCATATGGTATATAGGGCGCTGGTAGTCCTGGCGGGGAGCCGAATCAAAGATACTAGTCTCATTTTTTGTCGAGTCTTGTTGGTTTTGCATGAGAAACCTATTTGGACTTGGAATGAGTATTGATTATGAGATATGAAAAATGAGAAATGTGGAATATGAAAAATGTGAAAATTATGAGTATGCTGAAAAACGTAAATTTTGGGAATGTGTTTGGTTTGGAAAATGGTTTATGAAAATGGTATTTAGACTTTGTTGGAGCATTCATGCGGCATATCACATAGCATTGCATATATATACATATCATGAAGCCTTTAAACATGTATTTAGAGTTTTACTATAAATTTGATCGTATTATTTTTATTTCTTTCTATACAATGTGATTATAAATGTACAAAGGCATAGGGCCATAGCAGGGAGACTTAAGCTATCGAGGAAGCGATAACATCTTTTGTTATATTTGTAGAGGCAACTAATAGGGTATGTTGTATTTGTATTCGGACCTTATTTATGTATAATTTTCATTTGGTTAGTTATGAGTACTTAGCTTGATTCACGTATGCACACGCGTTTTTATTTTTTAGCTACAGTTTTATATATATTAGCATGTGGATCACTGTGCTATGACAACTGATGTATAAGTAATCAAGTTTTGTTTATGATTATGGATGTATGTTGGTAAGGATGGCGTAGACGTGTTTTGATTTCTTTTAGTTATTATGGTTATTATTAGTATTCTTTTCTTTCTTTTCTTGTTTTTCTTTTATTACTATCAGCTCGCGACCCCATGTTCATGGCTAGAATTTGGGGCGTAACAAGTTGGTATTAGAGGTAACTTGGTTACGTAAACCTAGGTAGTTTGCAAGTGGGAAATGTGATCGGAACGAGAGTTATATGCATGTTTATTTTGGTAGTAGAGACTTGTTTGGTTAATACATGATAGTTTGATTTATACTAGCATGTTATAGTTAGTTTAACGGACTTTATTTTGTTTGTTGGTGATGTAAAGTAAGAATGTCACGCGGTAGAGATCGCAAATGTTGAGGAGGTGGACGAGGAGCTCAAAGAAGGGGTGGTTGGGCGGGAGAACATGTTGAAGAGGAAGTGCCGCCTATGCGTACGAGTGCTTATATGCACGAGGAGATCGAGGTTGAGATGGGGGAAGAGGAAGGCATTCCCCCTTTAGAAGACATAGTGAAGGAGAATGAGGATGAAAGTGAAAAAAAAGTTTCCGAACCTTAACTTCATAATCCGCCACATGGTCAACTGCAATCGGGAGTTGAGTATGTGGGAATATTTCCATTTATGGGGTCCTCTAATATGTTTAGAGCTATGGAAGTAACTTTCAACCGGATGGAAAGAGTTGCTAGTAAAAGTGGATGTGCAGGTTTCAGCAGCTAAGAGGCATTTTCGTATGTCGGATCTACCTAGTTTTAATGGAGATGCCGAGCCAATAATGGTTGAGCAGTAGTTGACAGGGGTTGAGCAAATTTTTAAGTCACTTCAGATGATGGATGACGATCTTAGAATGGTAACGGTGCCATTCTATTTAAGGGATGAAATTGGAGAGTAGTGGAAAGGACAAGAAGAACTTCAAGGATCAGAAGACATGACTTGGGCGGCATTCCGAGAAATATTTTTAGAGGAATTCTTTCCGGATATGGAATGGGAAAGGAAACAGGAGGAGTTTGCAAACCTAGTATAGAAAAGCACGATGGTTCAACTATATTAATAGGCTTTTATAAGTCTTTCGAGGTATGTACCAGAGCTCGTTACTACTAAGAAGTTTCAATGTTGGTGGTTCAAGAAAGGTTTACGTCCTTCTATTCATATTTTGGTGGCTTCGGGCTTACAGGAGATATACAAGCGTTGTGTGAGTACCGCTATGAAGTTTGAAAAGGGTATACTCGCTAAGCAATATATTGAGGGTTCTCATTCTTTGAAGCCTTCGGGGCAATCATCAGGTTTGGCCGTTCGAGACTTTGGAGCGAGTTCGGTCAATCGGGGTAGCTATGGTAGTGGCAACCATAGGGGTAGTTCAAGTATTAGTAGTAGAGTGATAGGAAAAATCTCGAGAGGCCTTTACTTCATCTTCTTGGGGCCAGTCTTCTTCGAGTCTGTCAACACCTTCTGGATCGGTAGTTTGAGGCCCAGAGTATTTTTTTGTGGCCAACCAGGTCACATATCTTGAGATTGTTCATTGCCTCAGACGTGTCATCTTTGTGGCACAGAAGGACATATTTAGGTTATTTCCCTCAGGCTTTTTGTCACAATTGCGGCAATAAAGGCCATTTGTGTACTTAGTGTCCAGAGAGTTTTACGATCCCTAGCAGCTCTCATGGACCTGTTCAGTCGCTTCTTTGACAGCAGCATCTCAGCAGCCCTTTATAGCACCATCTTCTACTTCTTATCATGGTGTTGGGTCTTCTCAAGGCGGTATTCAGGGTATGGGGTCTTCACGGGGTGGATTTCAGGGGAGTGGTTCTCGGGGAGGATTCCAGCAGGGTCAGACTTCTCAAGCCAATGCCTATGTTATGCCTCAAGCATCGGAGGCAATCGAGCCTTTGGTTGTTAGAGGTATTACCTTTCCTTTCTACATAGGCAAGGCATGGTTTGATACGGGTATATCATGTTCTTTTATCATAGCTCATTTTGTTAGTATGCTTGATTTGCCCATTTCTCATCTTGACGGGCCTATTTTTGTTGATACACCAATTGGGGGTATTATATGTATGGATAGTATATGTCGGGGTTACGAGTTATTTGTTGCAGATTATATTTTACTTATAATTTCGTTATCTTTGACATGTTAGGATTTGATATCACCATCGGTATAGACATGTTAGCGCATTGTCATGATATATTCGATTGAGAGTATTGTTGAAAACTTTAGAGGGAGTCGATGTCATTTTTATATGGGATAGTCTTTTGCTTTCTCCTTATAACCACCATTATGCTAGGACTAGCCTATCTTCTATATTGGCTAGCCTTTCATTTTCTTATAAGTGCACTCGGAGGACGACTTTCGCCCTATCGTATGTGAATTCTCTGATGTGTTTCCGGAGAATCTTTGTGAAATTCCTCCATTGTGTGAGGTCGAGTTTAAGATTGATCTAATTCCTAGTACAAAACATATTTTGATAGTTCTATACTATTTAGTGCCGAGGGAATTAGAAGAGTTGCAAAAGTAGATTATAGATTTGGAGAGAAAGGGGTTCATTAGGATGAGTTCATCGCCTAGGGGTGCTCCAATGCTATTTGTACCAAAGAAAGATTGGTCAATGTTGATGTGCATTGATTACCGGAAGCTCAATCAAGCCGCTATCAAGAACAAGTATCCGTTGCCCCGGATCGACGATCTTTTTGTCCAACTTCGATGGTCAAAATTCCTCTCTAACATTGATTTGCAAATAGGATATCATCAATTGAGGGTTAAGGAAGAGGATATTGAGAAAGACAGATTTGTGTACTTGATATGGGTACTACGAATTCCTCGTGATGCCTTTCGATCTTACAAATGCCTCCACGACATTCATGGATCTTATGACTCGTGTGTTCCAGTCGTGTATAGACCATTTTGTTATGGTGTTTATTGCTGATATATTCATCTATTCACCTTCTGAAGTGGCTCATCCAAAACACCTCCATATTGTACTTTTAACTATTTGGGAATATCTGTTTTATGCCAAATTCTCTAAGTGTGAATTTTGATTGCGAGAGGTTAGGTTTCTAGTCGTATTGTTTCCCAGGATGATATATCGATTTATCTTTTCAAAATTGAGACCGTTTCCAATTGAGAATGACTGGAGTCGATTTTCGAGATTCATAATTTTTTAGGCCTTATGTACTTATTATCGTTGTTTCGTAAAGGATTTTTCTTGTTTAGCGGCTCCTCTTACCAAGCTTACTCTTAAAGGTGTTAAATTTAAATGGAGTCCTAAATGTGAGGAATTATTTCTTCATTTGAAAGCGTTGTTTACTTCGGATCTTATCTTGATCATTCCGGAGTGAGGAATCAGGTATTCGATCTATTGTGATGCATCTAGGGAAGGGTAGAGTTGTGTATTGATGTAAATTGGAATGGTAGTTATTTATGCTTCAAGACAATTGAAGATTCAAGAGTAGAATTATCTGACACGTGACTTAGATCTCGAGGCCATAGTGTTCGAGCTTAAGTGTTGGTAATACTATCTTTACGGGGACAAATTCGAAGTGTACTCAGATAACAAGTCCTTGAAATATATTTTCACACAATGGGACTTAAATATGAGGCAAAGAAGGTGGACAGAGTATCTCCAGCAATATAATTTTGATCTTGAATATCATTCTAGGAAGGAAAATATTGTTGCAAATGCCTTAAGTCACATGACTCGATGTTCTATTACTTACCCTATAGTCCATGAATGGGAAATTCTCCGAGTGCTGATGATTTTAGAATGGAATGCGTTGAAGCAGAGGGTCAAGCTTCCTTATTTACTATCATTGTTCAACTTACTATGCTCACATATATGATAGAAGCACAACGTGTCGATGATGAATTGGTTGCCCATCAAGTATGTATCCTTTATGATCACAGGCTTGATAGATGGACTCTTTCGAAAGATGGAGGTTTGC
>MKEJ01071859.1:0-10437 GCA_001753735.1 Embelia ribes | reverse complement strand
TATTACAAAAATAAATTATGGTAGATTTAAGCAGCTGTTGGATACATCTTGCCACCTTATGTGTATTCCAAAAATAAACCAATAAATAAAACCCCCACCACAAAATATACCCATACAACAAGGGGTAAACTAGTCTAGCCGAGCTCAGCCGAGCTTGATACTGTTTAGGCTCGGTTCGCTAGGTTTGTTAGAGAACTCAAGCTTGATTCTTCACGGGCCTAAACCATCCACCTCAAGCCCCAGTGCTCTCTTAGTATCGAGAGCTCAAATTGGCTCGCGAGCTAGCTCATTTAGTAATAGTAAAACTTATACTAGGTTATATCCACCGAGCTTGATGCTTTTAAAGAGAAAAAAATAATAAAGAATCCTTTACCTTTGTCGATATGGGATAAATATGATATGTTTGTAGCTGCATGACTAAATTGCTTATATATGCATAATTGCTCGAACCACTATATACATATACACACACGCAAAATAAATGAGTCTAGCTCTAGAGTTAATGAGCCGAGCCATATATAGCTCAAGCTCGGCTTTTTTGATAAACAAGCCTTAAAACTCGGCTCTTTTGCTAGACGAGTCAAGCCCGAATCCGATCCCATAACGAGCTACTCTTGAGCTGCTCTCGAACGGCTCTGTTCATTTACACCTCTACATATAACGTATCTCATCTCCTCTAAGCACGTTAGCTGACCCAATATTTCTGTACAACAGGACCGAATTTTACCGTCCTGTATAGAGAAATTATTTATTTTTTTCAGGAGAGGCCGAGTTATAAAGGTATAAATATTTTTCAATATTTATATAAATATTTTGCGAAATTTTGTGGCATCCACCACTTTCTAAGCGGCTACTACACTTTTGCCTCAGTTTAGAATCTCATTGTACGTGTATAAAAATATTTAGGTTGCAAACGTCACCCTCTCCTCTTCCTCATACTCACCTTACGAAATAAAATTTTAATTTTTTTTAAGTTGGAAAAAAAAATTATACTCTGTCTATAAATCAATTTCAAGTTAAATTTAAGAAATTTATTTGGATTCTTTATGTCATCCAAAAACATATTTATGTATTGTAAAATTCTAGATTAAAGAGCTAATGTCGCTATTTACGCCATTAAAAAATTAATGACATCATTAAAGTTTTAATTAAAACCACAAATCGGATTTTCAATTAATTAATTGCACAATAATTATGTTAAACGTAACGTAACTTAATTATCATACAATGTGCATTTATCCTGTTTGGATTTGTGAAATTAATTAAGCCAATCAAGAAATTAATTAATTATTAAAAACAGAAAATACTGCCCTAAGTTAATTGATGATCATACTATTAAATAAATATGTCTAAGGTTAATCAAAACCCTCGTTAAAAATTTCCCATTTAGAAACACTGCTATAAATGCTCTTTATGTTATTTCAGAATATGAACAAGTCTAAAAAAATTTATAAAAAAAAATGTATAATACTTTTAATACTATTTGTATATTCTACATATTAAATAGAAAACGACAATGAAAGCATCACAAATTAAGAGTGCACTTGAATAATTTTATAGAGGAACATATAAGAGTTAGTGAGGGTAATTTATATAATTAGACGTGACCAAAGTTTTAAGTAAATGGTACTGGTTCTTGTAATCACAACGGTGAAAGTATAATAATTTCTAGTTGTAACAAAAGTAGAATAACGGTTGCAGAAATCATATTCGCTAATTTTTTTTATTTGTGCAAATTTTATTTTTTATTTTTTTCTCCATAACGACTACAATGCACTAATACATTTTGATATAGCGCCATAACCATTTCGGTTGATATGAAAGAGAATTATATCCTTATTGTTATATCGGATCGTAGCTAGTGGTGATGATGGTCGAAACTGTTACGTAAAAGCGTTACATAATAATAATGGTGATATTTAAAAGCATGATAGTGACATAATCGGTGAACAATATCATTTAAATAAACAATTTAATAAACTAAAATGACAAAGAATGTATATATTACTTCAATAAAAACTAAAAGAAACACATTTGTGTTTAGTAGAAAAATAAACAATATGAAACACTATGTCAAATTTATGGACATCATTTTGCCACAAAATCATCAATTGACGTCTGACATTAAATTATTTTTTAAGGGTATATGTTATTATGAATGTATCATTTTTTATGATAAAGTATCACTAGATATTTGCTTATCATTAGTAGTGATCATATTAGCGAGTAGTATTATTTCGTTCCATAAATATTTTAAATGTGGAGCTATTTTTGAGATATATTTCATCAGGGACACCATTATCATTCACATATATCGGATATATTTTTGAAATTTGAACGGTGGCATTTAAAGTAATCAATAATACTATATACAAAATAAAGTATTCCCAAAAGATATATTAGAATTTAAAATTAATACCATTTTCATTCACATATATTAGACAATATAATTTGAAATGTTTTTTAAATTTGAACGGTTGCATTTTGAACTTTTAGTTCACCAAGTTATTCATTGACAATCAAATTTTATCTGATTTGATTTTGTTTTTTGTTACATGAATTTTATAAATATAGTAAAAGTAATAATTTCATCAGCAACAAATTTTAAGTTTTGTAAAACAATAATAGAGCTACAAGATAAAGAAAAAATAAATAAAAAGTTTGATATTCAATGCACATGCTAAACACTGTATCATTATCATTACTACTATATACACAAGCCATTGAGCTTGTGTTCACACTACCAAATGCAAATTACAATTTTACCCCAAAATTTTACATTTATTACATGTGTTAATTTTGAATAAATTAATATTAATTTTGTTAATTTTTTTTATAATATAATTATTAATATAGCCGTGAGTTGTTTGTGTTCACACTATGGATTACTACTTTACCCCAATATTTTTTCATTTATTACAAGTGTTAATTAAACATAATTATATTAACTTCATTATTTGTATCAATATTTATAATATTATAATTATTAATATATCTATGAGTTGCTGCTTACACATTGCAAATTACAATTTCACTTAAGATTTTTAATTTATTACATGAGTTAATTTTGGATAATATAATCTTAACTTTATTAATATTTTTGTTAGTATTTAATTATAGTATGATCATAAATAAATATTCACACATGATTAATTGAAAAACTAATAATAAACATTGTATCAAATAATAATATGATAATAAATTTATAAAATGGAATAATATTAGCAAATACAGTTAAAATACGACATATTAAAATAATATTTTTATAAAAGGTAACCCATATTAATAGTATAATCTTACACTAAGTTACTAATTTAGTAAATTTCAATTTAGTAATTTCGTATATTTTTTAATTTGTTACATGCGTTATTCTTTCGTGAAAAATCTTATAAAATATAGTAAATATTAGTTTTGCTAATATTTTTAATATTACATTAACATCATACTGCCAAAATATTTTTTTCATTGATACAATTTATATTATTAATTGAACTTAAGAACATTGCTATATGTTTATTACTTTTACATTAAACTAATATTAACCTATATTATATATATGGTAATAAATTTAATTTTTTAATAACAATATTCCTTTTTTTCCATTTCCCTTTTCTTTTTTGAAAATGAAATATTTTTTTAATTGAAATAGGTAAGATTTTTCATTGGTCATTATTTTTATATGAATAAAATATTACTCATATAAAAATAAATTTAATCTTCCAATCATGGCAAAAGGATCTAATTGATTTCTTAATAAAATCTAAGGATGAAATTTATAACATTTAAAATATATAAAATTTCAATTTTCGTCTAACTTTTGATAATTTATCTTATTTTTGTATTAATACCGTTTTATAACTTGCACAAACATCTCTCATATTTATGATTCAACTAAACTCTTTAAGTGAACATATTAAATTACACTTACACTCAAAAACAATTAGTCATATGATACATTCTTTGCCCATTCTCATTTACTTTCAAAATTTTGGAATCTTTTCTAGCAATTGCTATACAAATATATGCATGTATATATATATATATATTATATTTATTTTAATTTTGAATATCTGACATATTTCCAATTATACAAAGAGAAACCGTTACATACAAACATGTGTCTCCTATCCAAATCCATTGATATTAAAATATTCATATATTATTGGTAGATGAAATTAAATTTAAAAATATATCATATGCTTTGTAACTTTACGCATATATAGTTCAATATTAACATAAACAAATATTTAAGTACATTTGAAAAATTAAATATAGCCCATAATATATTATCTACTCACTTTTTAAATTTTGAAACTTAAACTACCGATTTCTTGATTTAGTGTACTGAAATATGTTTAGTTACATTTTTAATACACTTCCATCAAGTTATCAGAGTTTAAATCAACTCATAAGTGAATTTTAATTTGGTAAAGTGGTGTAAATAAATTTTAAAAGTTACTTTTATAAGTGGTGTAATATTTTTTATTAAAAAAATATTAAAAAAGGCATGTATAGAGAATATAAGAAATACAATTGAGATTATTAAAATAATTAATAAGATAAAAAATAGAAACATATTTTCAAAGGATCTCTAAAAGAGTTTCTAAAAGTATTCTTAAAAAAATTTAGTGTACTGAAATATGTTTAGTTACATTTTTAATACACTTCCATCAAGTTATCAGAGTATAAATCAACTCATAAGTGAATTTTAATTCGGTAAAGTGGTGTAAATAAATTTTAAAAGTTACTTTTATAAATGATGTAATATTTTTTATAAAAAAAATATTAAAAAGGCATGTATAGAGAATATAAGAAATACAATTGAGATTATTAAAGTAATTAATGAAAGAAAAAGAAAAAGCAACTTTTCGAAGCATCCCCAAGGCTGCTTTTAAAATCAGCATTAGAAAAGCATAATCAACTTTTTAAATAACCCTAAGACTGCTTCTAAAATCAACCTTAAAAAAGCAGAAGTAGGTTATTAAAAGTAGATATTTTAGAATTTATCAAACACCTTAGGCTACAAGTTCCAAGAAAAAAAAAAAAAAGCAGCAATAAAAAACAATCCCAAATCGGCCCCTAGTTATTTCCGACTTACCAAGGAAAATCACATGCAGTTGATTCCGAGGTTGAGTACAAGGAGATGATTCCATACACTATGGTGGTAAGGAGTTTTATGTACGTAATGTTATGTACAAGACCGGACTTGATACATGTAGTAATTGTGAGCAAATACATGACTACATGAGTAATTTGAAGAAGCATCATTGAGAAGAAGTGAAATGGATGCTAGGGTATTTCTCGGGTATGCTAGAGGTGTGTTAGTGTTTCAAGATTGGTGAGTTAGTAATGATTGGGTTCGTTAACTTTGATTTATCATCGAATGTTGATCTCAGCCTCTCCTCTATTGTATATATGCTGAAACTGATTAGTATAATAACTAGTTGGGCTTTTAAACTCTAGAATGTCATTACTTTTTTTGTTGTTGGTTGAGCATGTAGCAACTTCGGAGGAAAAGAAATAGAATGGTTCAAAGAGATTTTTGAATGGATTTTGAGGGAGAGTAAGAATATTAGCTTTACATGATGACAGTTAAAGTACAATTTTATTAATGAACTATTTGGCTTTCTATGGGGAAAAAAAGCATATACAAAAATGTTATCCTTTTTTTAGGTGGCTTTTTGAAGGGAAATTATTAGATAGAATAAAATTATCTAGTCAGAAAAATTAGTTAATATGCTAACCAAACCATTAAGAAATTTAAGGCTTTGTTCCGCCCATTGGAATGTGGGCAAGCTCATGATTTTGGTGTTTCTTATTTTGGATGATGTGCTTCATCTTGCTAACTTGGAGTCGGTTAGTTTCAAAAGGTTATTGTTGAAAATGGAGACTCGGCAATGTATTTTGAATAGCGAATGGTTTGTTGTTGGACAATGAAAAATCTTATAAATGTAATGATTTTTATTGAATTTAAGTTATTATAACCCTTCTTATAAATGGGCAATAAACGGACAATAATGTTTTCTATTCGAATGAATCCAGATCATCTAGAGATTCTAAAAAATGGAAAGATTTGTAATGTTATTTTTTGGCTCTGCATCAGATTAACTAGTGGTTACCTGAAATGGAAAATCTATAGAGTGGTTCTTCAAATCTAAAGAACCACTATTAATATACTCTCTCATCTCACATCATCTCACTATTATATTTAAAAAATTAATATATTCTCTCTCCACTCCACTAACTTTATTAATTAAAAATATAAATATAATATATTTAAAATAATTAAATAATAATTATGAATTAAATTCTAAATTTAATTCTTAAAAATAATTATTGAGCCTAAAACTACTAAATATGACAAATAAACTACAATTTTAAGAATATAGAAAATAATTTTAATATTTAAATAATTAAATAATTATAATTTATATTAGTATTTATGTGAAAATATTATTTTTTTTTTTTATTATATAATAAACATATAGTTGGATTTAATTTTTAATATTTAAACTATATATTTATTAAAAATTAAATTTAAATTTAAATTTCATATTATAAAAATTTAATGTTTAATGCTAAGAAATAGTATTTTTTTATTAAGCTATTCTATTTATATTCCTATCATTTATATAATAAATTTTTATAGGATTCTTTTTTTTATATTTTTCTTTTATCTCATTATTTATATTCCCCTTTTTCTTCATTTTCTTAAAAAGAGATTTTATTTATAATTTTTATTTATATAACTAATTAATAAATTAAATAAAATTATAATTATAAATTTAATGTAAAGTCCTGGAAATTGTGGATAATTTTTTGCATTTAATAATATTATGCATCTCATTATAAAATTATTATTGCATTAATGGCGAGGCCATGGGGTGTCGTGGGTGACAAGTGGAGACTTATGGTATATGAGATTTGTTCATTATACATTCTAAGTGTAAAATTCACTTTTAGATACCATTAGTGAATTGTGAGTTATATGTTGCATTAGAATTTTAAACATATTGGTGAGTTGTATGTGAGATTTCTTATCGCATTATTATTATTATTATTATTATTATTATTATTATTATTATTATTATTATTATTATTATTATATAAATGCGTATTAGTGAATTATATGTTTGGTTAGCATTGCGTGTAAAATTGTGAGATTTGTTATCTTAAGTTGATGTAGGAAATTGTGAGTTAATGTAGGTTTGAACGAGTATTGGATGAGTGTGTTGATGAGTGTGAGAATGGTGTGAGAATGTATATATTGGTAGAAGACCATAGGGCGAGAATCGTGGCTAAAATGGTCATGGAAGAGCCATGGGAATTCTGCAGTTTCAGTGAGTATTTACAGTCTGATGGAGCCATTTGAACAATGCGAGAATGCCATTCAAACGGCAGAGCTGTTCGAACGGCATAAGCAGTGGGGCCGAGTTCGCCCTTTTCAGACTTAAGTCACATGGGGGTGTTTTAACCCCCATTTTCCAGTGAGCAACATATCAAAAAAGGGGAGAGAGAAATTCGGTTTGGGGGTGAGCTTTGTGAGAGAGATTATCTAGCTTGGGGGCTCGAGTTCAAAAACCAGTGGCATATTCGGACTCCCCAACACCTAGGATCCGTATTGACGCAAGTTTCTCTTCCTATCTTGCTCGTTTCTCCATACCTAGGTTTTCGTGCTAAGTCTAAATGTTGAAATAAACTTGATAATCATACTGTATACGATTTATAGAGCATTTTTTACTATAAACTCATGTTGATCCATTGTCGTTTGATAGATCAAACATCAAGACCAATTGGAGGTGATTCGGGGATTATTGACGAGAGCTTGAGTAGAGGTTTATAACGCGCCGTGAGGTACGAGTAGTTGACAAAACAAGAATGTACACATGAGTTGGATGAGTCCCCCATTGTGTGATTAGGGTTAATTTAAATACTTTTTAGTGGGTAATTATATTAATTTCTATGAATTCGAATTAGTATAAATAAAACGAAAGCATGATGAGGTGAGAATTATGTGGTTTATGTGGGAATTATATAAATTTCATATAGAGACATATGTAAACTCATGATTGTGAGATTTAATATGATTATGTGAGATTATATGAAATATACATACACGGAAACGTATTTATTTCATGGTTGTGAGATATGGTATGTTTATGTGATATTTCATGAAATATACATGAAAATGTATTTATTTCATGGTTGTGAGATATGATAGGAAAATGTGTGATTTAATATGAAATTGTAAATGAGATGTATTTATTTCATATTGTGAGCATTTGACATAGCATGAATATGTTTATGTTAAAATGTGGATTTTGATATCGATATTTATCAAAGTGAGAAAATGTGGGTTTTGAAAATGTAATTTTCAAAAAGTAAGACTTGCAAGAAAAAGTGAGTAATTGTGGGAAAAAATGATATTTTCAAGAAAAGTAAGACATATATGAAAAAGTGGATTTTTGTGAAAAATTAAAATAAAACATTGAAAATGACATTTATGCATGAGTTGCAAGAACATTGTGAGTTTGAGTCATTTTCTATTTCTTTTCGGGACCGTGTCGATTTTTATACAGTGAGTAAAAGCAAAGAAACGGCTAGGCGCACTACCGTAAAAGTCGGAAAACTTGATCAAGGATATATTATAATCTGCCTATAATGGGTATTGTGGGTGGCAAATTATAGCATATGATCTACGAGGTAGACCGATGATTTTTATATAAACAATGAAAGACATTTGTCCCAACTTTTATAGTGAGACGTGGGTTTGTAAGTCTTTGTGGGCATGGGTGTGAGTACACGTGTGAGTTCATGTGGGCATTGTATTGCATCGCATCGCAACGCATCGCATCGATATTGCATTGCATTTTATTATCATAATGTAGCATAAATATTGCACTTGCGGGCACCGCCCAACATCGCATATATCATCTTATTTTGGAGACTAACTCGTACACATCATTTTCTACTTTTGTAGACTCGTATATTCCAGCTATCGAGACCAATAAGCAGCATTACTGAAGGTGGTTGATCATTATGCATATTTCCTATTTGGACATATGTATTTTGGATTATATAATTTGATGTTGTAGCCTCATCTCATATTATATATTTCAGAGACTAGTGGGATGTATTTTATTTTATACATTAGCGGGATATTCAGACATGATGTATATTTTGTACCCGAGGGGTTTGGGTATTACATTCCGCTGTTGCTCCATTAATGAGATACTATGTTTAGGAGTAAGAACGAAATGTAATATACCTTATCAGATGTTGGAACATATAACTTATTTTGTATTTATAAACAAGGAGTTTACGTTTATCATTACCATGTTGATATTTATTTATTGCACACCCGAATGGATGAATGGTTATATTTAATTTGTAAGCATAATGTAGAATGTGAGATGGAAAAGTGGGATGTTAGCGTGGATTCCCTATTTTACTTTCAAAACCAAATAAAGTTTTTTGTTCTCCTTCACCTAAAAAGGTAATACACTCACCCTCTAATGCTTCTAGTGGGTTCGGAGCTTGCCTCGGGTCTTTTAGGAAAAATTGGGATGCGGCATTTAAAGCTAAGAAATATAATATTTTTTTAATACATAATTAAATAAATAATATTTCATAATTAAATGAATTGTTATGTGTGGAATTTTAAATGTAGAATGGTTAAAGATATGAAAATAGTATTTTAATGGAATAAAGAATGTGATAGATAATCTTATGCAAATGGTAAGAAATAGAGATTCTGTAAAATAGAAATAGAACTCATTTTTTCTGTATTTAGGGATTCTGTTAAGATAATCTGATGCAGACGCTCTAAGAGAAACAATATAATATAACCTGGACACTTGACCACCAGACGCAAAAAAGAGCTGCTTTTTCCTATTAAAATTATTAGCACAAAATATTATTCTCAAATTTGAGAGTTGAGTTTCACTTTCTCCGTTCGCTGCACTTTTATCCTCATAATTTTAGATAGCTGTTTTTTGAGGAAAACAAATTATGTAACATATGCTATTCAAATATAAAAAATATAATTTTATTCTGAGTAACTAGAGAAGTAAAGTTGGGATTTGATAAAATTGTTGAGTTAAAGTAGGATATGAGTGAAGTTAAAGGTGAAATGTGCAATTTTCCTTTCTCCAAAGTCAAAATTCAAAACTGAGCTCTCTCTTTATTTTTAACTTTTATAATGGTTGCAAATTTTATTTCTAAATGATTTTTTTCACTACAAAATATCGATCTTTTAAAAGAATTCTACGAGTTAAGCACTCATAAGTACAACCAACAACTCTATTTCTCAAAGCAAAAAGAGTGCTATCAATTTGTGGTCCTAAAATTGTGCCAACAGTTAGGGATGGAGCAAGAATTTTTCTCCTCGAGGGGAGGGCCAAGTTTAATTGAGTCAAATGAAACAAGTTTTATATA